>CM074725.1:7260484-7485484 GCA_037306005.1 Rhinophrynus dorsalis | reverse complement strand
ACACACACAATCTAATTATATATATATCACTAGCAATGTGTTGCTGTGTGGTCCTGAAACTGTTAAATCAATGATATTTGTTATTTCCTTTGGTCAGAATTGCAGTATTATGCCTCTGTGTGTTTGGCGTGTAGAAGCGGAAAGCAGAAAATAAAAGGAGATTATGTGAGAGAGACTTATAGCAGCATGTTAACCCATAGAGTGCCATGCAGTATACAGAGGTGTGTCATGTCAGAGTTAACTGTTTTAGTGCTGGAAAGGCATCCAATTTATTGTGATGCAATACATTAGTTACCTCTCTGGCAATCAAATGGTTAAAAAGAGTGCAGTTAATGTATAAAGAAGTTATCCCAATGACATAAATAATGTATATTCGGCTCCCCACATTACAGTCCCCGGTACAGAGGAGACACTCTTCTCCCCACAATGTGGGTCACAATGTCCAGATCCGGTGCAGGAGGAAGAAGCCTCTGCTGATTCTGAGGGAGCAGCCTGAGCCTAGGGGCTGGCAGGGGTATCAGCTATAGAGAGGCCGTGCTGGGCGTCTGTAAGTTGAGGAAAGACCAGGGATCTTCCTGGGCATCCACTGTCCATCTCAAAAAAAAAAAAAAAAAAAAGGCTCCAACATGGTGACACCGGAAAAAGTCAAGCGTGTATAATGTTTTAAAGGGATAGTAATACTTCTATTAAACTTTATCTCTGAGTCTTCTTTATATATTTTTAACATGTTGCGCTTTATTTAATTACTTACAGTCTTGTAGTTCAAACGCTACTGAAGCTGAAAGGCTCCCCTCCTGCCTCTTCTGGCCACCTCCTATTAGATGTGGAATTCGGTCATTGTACCGGACAGACACAGCGAGGGACAGTCTTTATTCAGTAAGTATAATGACCCCCTTGAGGAAGGAGTAGAGGATTTTCCTTTTGTTTACTGAAGATTGTCCCTCCCCGCGCTCCATCCGGACCAGACTGAGAGGCGGAGTGAACAAAAAAGAAACTGGTGATGGAATATAGATATATAGATGGAATGTGTATAGATAAGTGCGTCCAGATATGCAGCGTCTTCCACCGGTGTCCCGAACAGCAGCCTCGCAGAACTAGTGCACAAAGAAGAGAAAAACATACCTCCCAAGTGTCGCTCTTTAGGAGGGACAGTCCCTCTTTGAGACCCAAATCCCCCTGTCCCTCTTTTCTACCCTGTTGTCCCTCTTTTTAGGACATCAGAGTGAGTGGTGTGTATATTAGTCTATCACATTGCTCCACAGCAATAAAATTCACATAAATATTTAGATAATCTTCAGTATATGTGTTTGTAATTGAATCTGTGTAAATAAAATTATTTGGTCTTGTTCTAAATCATTTATTCAGTTACACAAAGAGGTGTCAGTAGGTCACAAAGTAACCTAAAAATTCCCCGCCCCGCAGCCACGCCCCTAGAAATACCACCTAAAACACAAGTGTCCCTCTTTGGCCATTTGAAATGTTGGGAGGTATGGAAAAAAGAAGAGCGCAGTATATGAGATCACTTCTGTTTATAGGAGGATCCAGACTGCTGTAATATAATGTACTTACACGATGTGCTCTTATAAGTCACAGAAAAGGTAAATAGAAAGACTTGCTCCAATCTCTTCAAGGTATACTGTCCCCTGACGAAGTGCGCGGAGTCCTACGAAACGCGTTGGGAAATTGAAGTATTTTGGACACTATCTATCTGAAGTATATTCCTCTATGTGTGGGCCCATTTCTCTTATTATCTGGTGAGTAGGGCTATACTGGGGGCACTAACACCTATTGCTCTTAACAATATTACACTTAGAGGATTTTCCTCTTGTCTCATCTTCTTTTGCTGGAGGATACTTGTGAGAGTTGGCCTATCAAGCTGACAGAGGCGTAACTAGAAGCCACCGGGCCCTGGTGCAAGAATTGCCATGGCCCCCCCCGACCACATTGGCCCCCTTCATCTCCACATTGCCCCTTCCACAATGCCCACTTCATCTCCACATTGCCCCTTCCACAATGCCCCCTTCATCTCCACATTGCCCCTCTTCCACAATGCCCCTTCATCTCCACAATGCCCCCTTCATCTCCACAATGCCCCTTCCACAATGCCCCCTTCATCTCCACAATGCCCCCCTTCATCTCCACATTGCCCCCTTCATCTCCACAATTCCCCTTCCACAATGCCCTCTTCATCTCCACAATGCCCCTCTTCATCTCCACAATGCCCCCTTCATCTCCACAATGCTCCCTTCCATCTCCACAATGCCCCCTTCATCTCCACAATGCCCCCCTTCATCTCCACAATGCCCTCTTCATCTCCACAATTCCCCTTCCACAATGCCCTCTTCATCTCCACAATGCCCCTCTTCATCTCCACAATGCCCCCTTCATCTCCACAATGCTTCCTTCCATCTCCACAATGCCCCCTTCATCTCCACAATGCCCCCCTTCATCTCCACAATGCCCCCTTCATCTCCACAATTCCCCTTCCACAATGCCCCCTTCATCTCCACAATTCCCCTTCCACAATGCCCTCTTCATCTCCACAATGCCCCTCTTCCACAATGCCCCTTTCCACAATGCCCCCTTCATCTCCACAATTCCCCTTCCACAATGCCCCCTTCATCTCCACAATTCCCCTTCCACAATGCCCCCTTCATCTCCACAATGCCCCTTCCACAATGCCCCCTTCATCTCCACAATGCCCCTCTTCCACAATGCCCCCTTCATCTCCACAATTCCCCTTCCACAATGCCCCCTTCCATCTCCACAATGCCCCCCTTCCACAATGCCCCCCTTCCATCTCCACAATGCCCCTCTTCCACAATGCCCCCTTCATCTCCACAATTCCCCTTCCACAATGCCCCCCTTCCATCTCCACAATGCCCCTCTTCCACAATGCCCCCTTCATCTCCACAATTCCCCTTCCACAATGCCCCCTTCATCTCCACAATGCCCCCTTCCACAATGTCCCCCTTCATCTCCACAATGCCCCCCTTCCACAATGCCCCCTTCATCTCCACAATGCCCCCCTTCCACAATGCCCCCTTCATCTCCACAATGCCCCTTCCACAATGCCCCCTTCATCTCCACAATGCCCCTTCCACAATGCCCCCTTCATCTCCACAATGCCCCCCTTCATCTCCACAATGCCCTCTTCATCTCCACAATTCCCCTTCCACAATGCCCTCTTCATCTCCACAATGCCCCTCTTCCACAATGCCCCCTTCATCTCCACTATTCCCCTTCCACAATGCCCTCTTCATCTCCACAATGCCCCTCTTCCACAATGCCCCTTTCCACAATGCCCCCTTCATCTCCACAATTCCCCTTCCACAATGCCCCCTTCATCTCCACAATTCCCCTTCCACAATGCCCCCTTCATCTCCACAATGCCCCTTCCACAATGCCCCCTTCATCTCCACAATGCCCCTCTTCCACAATGCCCCCTTCATCTCCACAATTCCCCTTCCACAATGCCCCCTTCCATCTCCACAATGCCCCCTTCCACAATGCCCCCCTTCCATCTCCACAATGCCCCTCTTCCACAATGCCCCCTTCATCTCCACAATTCCCCTTCCACAATGCCCCCCTTCCATCTCCACAATGCCCCTCTTCCACAATGCCCCCTTCATCTCCACAATTCCCCTTCCACAATGCCCCCTTCATCTCCACAATGTCCCCTTCCACAATGTCCCCCTTCATCTCCACAATGCCCCCCTTCCACAATGCCCCCTTCATCTCCACAATGCCCCCCTTCCACAATGCCCCCTTCATCTCCACAATGCCCCTTCCACAATGCCCCCTTCATCTCCACAATGCCCCTTCCACAATGCCCCCTTCATCTCCACAATGCCCCCCTTCATCTCCACAATGCCCTCTTCATCTCCACAATTCCCCTTCCACAATGCCCTCTTCATCTCCACAATGCCCCTCTTCCACAATGCCCCCTTCATCTCCACAATTCCCCTTCCACAATGCCCTCTTCATCTCCACAATGCCCCTCTTCCACAATGCCCCTTTCCACAATGCCCCCTTCATCTCCACAATTCCCCTTCCACAATGCCCCCTTCATCTCCACAATTCCCCTTCCACAATGCCCCCTTCATCTCCACAATGCCCCTTCCACAATGCCCCCTTCATCTCCACAATGCCCCTCTTCCACAATGCCCCCTTCATCTCCACAATGCCCCTCTTCCACAATGCCCCCTTCATCTCCACAATTCCCCTTCCACAATGCCCCCCTTCCATCTCCACAATGCCCCTCTTCCACAATGCCCCCTTCATCTCCACAATTCCCCTTCCACAATGCCCCCCTTCATCTCCACAATGCCCCCTTCCACAATGCCCCCCTTCATCTCCACAATTCCCCTTCCACAATGCCCCCTTCCATCTCCACAATGCCCCTTCCACAATGCCCCCCTTCCATCTCCACAATGCCCCTCTTCCACAATGCCCCCTTCATCTCCACAATTCCCCTTCCACAATGCCCCCTTCATCTCCACAATGCCCCCTTCCACAATGTCCCCCTTCATCTCCACAATGCCCCCCTTCCACAATGCCCCCTTCATCTCCACAATGCCCCCCTTCCACAATGTCCCCCTTCATCTCCACAATGCCCCCCTTCCACAATGCCCCCTTCCATCTCCACATTTCTCCTACCTCCAGTCCCTGGTGGTCTAGCGGAGTGTCTTTACAGATCTGTGCCTCCTTCGGCACAGATCCCTGCAACCGGAGCTCCCGCGCGCCGCTGTAGTAATGCAGAGGCTGGGAGATGATGTCATCTCCCAGCGCTCTGTATTACTACAGCGGCGCGCCGAGTGGGAGCTCCGGTAAGTGACTGCTGCGGGCGAGGGGGTCGCAGGCGGTGGCCGGGCCCCTGGAGTGACGGGCCCGGTCACAGGTGCGACCGCTGCGACCCCTATTGTTACGCCACTGCAAGCTGATGAGATGGACCTTGGAGTCCCCGGAATACCTTGAAGAGATACCTTGGAGCCAGTCTTTCTATTTACCTTTTCCGTGAGTTACAAGAGCACATCGTGTAAGTACATTATATTACAGCAGTCTGGATCCTCCTATAAACAGAACTGCTCTCAGATATTGCGCTCTTCTTTTTTGTCTTCTGAGAGGCGGAGTGACGCAGGGAAAGGGGGGATCCTGTCGGCTTGTATAGCGTTTGAACTACAACACTTTAAGTAATTAAATATAGAGCTACATGTAAAAAAAATATAAAGAAGACTTGGAGATAAACTTTAATAGAAGTATTACTATCTCTTTAACCCTCTGAGTGGCACAGGGTTTCTCAATGCATTGTAAAGCAATGTTTTGCAAACCCTGCTGGCGCTCCAAGGGTTAACTGTTTGAGTAGCATAGGCGTCCGCCATCCCTCCATCCCTTGTACATTACTTATCTGCAGATTAAGAGTATATAAATGTTTAACCCTTTGAGAATGCAAACTGAAAGAGTTAATAGGAGAAGTGCAGGTGAGGGCATTGTGTGTGTGTGGAGAAGGAGGACATTTGGGCATAGAAGAGGCTCAGGTGAAGGCTGTGTCTGCCCAGTAAGTTTCTTTTATTCCAAGCCTCTTTTTCATGTTGTGAGCATGCTCATTCAGTTCCTTTAACTCCAAGCCTCCTTTTCACATCCTGAGCACAAGCACACAGTTCTAACCAGCCTAGGAAGTCCCCAGGAGACCCACAACAGAAAATATCCAGGGGACTTCATATATGTATGTATGTATGTGTGCGTGTGCGTGTATGTATTTCACAGTGTGTGTGTGTGTGCGTGTCATCCATGTTATTTTTTTTTTTTTGTTGAGGAGGAAGTTGAGGGCGGGCTAACCCCTTGCAGAGACCTGCCTACTCCTGTCAAAATCACACACCCCCTGTATCTCCAGGACTGGCAGTAGGGAGGAGACATGAATATCCCCTATATATATATATATATATATATATATATATATATATATATATATATATATATATATATATATATACACACACACACACACATATATACCCATATTCAGTCATGGATACATATATACACACACACATAGTAACATGGTAAACTAGGATGAAAAAGACATAAGTCAACTCAACATACACATACATATACATACAGACACATACACACTCAAACACATATAAACACATACATACATACATATAAACACACACACACATATATATATAACAAACACATACATATAAACTAACACACATATACAAACACACACATACATATAAACACACACACATATACAAACACACACATACATATAAACACACACACATATACAAACACACATACATATAAACGCACACACATATACAAACATACACATACATATAAACACACACACACACATATACAAACATACACATACATATAAACACACACACACATATACAAACATACACATACATATAAACACACACACATACATACACACACATATACAAACAAACACATACATATAAACACACACACATACACACACATATACAAACACATATACAAACACATATATACAAACATACACATACATATAAACACACACACACATATACAAACATACACATACATATAAACACACACACATACATACACACACATATACAAACAAACACATACATATAAACACACACACATACACACACATATACAAACACATATATACATATAAACACACACACACATATAAACACATACATATAAACACACACACACACATATACAAACACACACATACATATATACACACATAAATACAAACACACACATACATATAAACGCACACACATATACAAACACACACATACATATAAACACACATACACACACATATACAAACACACACATACATATAAACGCACACACATATACAAACATACACATACATATAAACGCACACACATATACAAACACACACATACATATAAACGCACACACACATATACAAACACACACACATACATATAAACACACACACATACATATAAACGCACACACATACACACACATATACAAACACACACATACATACAAACACACATGCTGCTCACTGCGGCCTCTCTCTATACGTATAATGAGGGTCATATGCACTAGAGAGAAGTGGACTAATCCTAAAGTATCAGTCTCCTTACAAAGATAATAAAATCACTTTCACTTCACCAGTCTTCTGCTTTAAAATGGTAGTAAACCTGCTTTGTGACTTTCCTACAAGTGAATTATATGTAAAAAACGTTTCTAGACTTTTTTTCATTGTTTTTTCACTTTTATGCTTCTGACATAGGGTGACCACATTTCCGTTCTGCTATTCCGGGACATGTGGTCACCCTACTCCTCTTCATCTCCACATTGCCCCTTGATGCCCTACCTTGAGTCCCTGGTGGTCTAGCGGTGTGGAAAGTGCTCTGTGCCTCCTCCGGCACAGAGCTGAAGCTCCCGCGCGCTGTGCTCAGTAATGCAGAGCGCTGGGAGATGATGTCATCTCCCAGCGCTCTGTATTACTAGAGCGCTTGCCTCCAGGAGATCCGCTCGATTGCCGCCCTGGATGTCAGCCTGCAAACTCTGTGTCACATCATGGACGCCGCGAGGGAGCGCTGATTTATGCTACCAAGCGCTCCCTCGCGGCGTCCATGATGTGACACACCGCTTGCAGGCTGACATCCAGGGCGGCATATATAAAAAAAAACACAGCAAACACTGCTGTGTGGGTGGCTTGGCTTCATTCCGGGACACTTCATTGTCCCGGTGGGAGATGACCCGGGACGCGGGACATATGCTTGCAATAAGGGACAGTCCGGGACATTCCGGGACCCGTGGTCACCCTAACATACACACACACACACATATACACACACACATACATACACACACACACGCACATATACATACACACACATATACATACACACACACACACACATACACACATATACACACACACACACATACACACACATACACACACAAACACACACATACATACACACACACACATACACACACATACATACACACACATACACACACACACACATACACACACACACACACACACACACACACACACACACACACTAGCAGTGAAGGTCCTGGTGCCTCTGCAGGTTTCTTAGGGGAATGACAGGATTTTTGTGCAGAGTCAGAATGAAAGTGAAAGAAACTCAATTCCTGGAAACGAGATGACAGAGGGAGTGTGACTGCTGGTCTGTGTGTCTGTGTGGGGGTGGGGGACTGACTGCCGGGGGTACATGCTCACTGCCCATTTCTCATGAGAGTTACTAGGACCCTACAGCTGAACTGTGAGGAGAAGTGTTAATGGATGAGACATTATCTTAATCATGTGGTCTGAGGGATAATAATAGTGTAAAGACTGAATCTGACAGTGAGCTGCCTGAATCTTTATCTGAATAGCATTTTTCTGTCAGTGAAGAGACGTGATGTTACAGTCTGCCTGCAGCGCTGAGTGTGCTGTAAGTGGCACATTGTTCATGGTTCAGTGTTCCGCTCGCTGTGCTTTCATAGACACCCACAGAACACATTCAGAGAGATTTCTGTCAGGAACATTAAAAGTGTAAAAAAAAAATGAAAACAAAACAATCCTCGGCACTCTGACTTTATGTATTATGCACTTGCAGATCACAGAAAGTCTATGAAGAGGGGACAGTCACCCCAAAACTCAGGACACTTGTTAAGGATGCACTCTGCGGGGTCGTACTGGTTCCTGTGCAATTCTGCACAATGAAATGTTAACGGGATATCTGTGACCTTAAGAAATCCAGCCATGCTGTAAGGGACACATGAAGATTACCAGCAATTTAAAGGTGTCATTTTAACCCCTTAAATGGTAGGAAGGTCTCCATGACATTGCAAATGATACATCACTTTTCTGTTCATGCACTAAGTTTGGAGAAATTGTGAAACAAGCCGATAGCCTGGTAAGGGTCATGTGAAAATTCCCTAATTCCCATTGATTTAAATGGGGCTTTTAACTCTCTGAATGCTAAAGAAGTCTCTAAGTGACTTTTTAATGCATGGAGACCTCTCTAGCATTCAAGGGGTTACAATCCCTATTTAAATCCATTCTGTTATGGTAATGTTTGTTCCTTGGTGCAGTTGTTTTTTACTTTGTGCCTATGGCCAATACACATGATAGGATATATCTACCATTGCTTTGCAGGGCGCAGAGAGGGAGCGATGTCATGGAGAGTTCTGGATGCCCCTTCCTCTGGGTCCAAGGTTTTACAGATCTAGAGTGGAGAACTGTGCGAGGCGCAACAAATGGGGATTTACTTCCAACACGGGCCCATATATATATATAAAGTATACTGGAATTATTCTTAAAGCGGAACTTTCACACAGATCAAACCAAGCCTACCCTGCTTTGTTATTAGGTTAGATGTTATATGTTGTTAGTCAGCAGGTTAAAAAAAGCCCATAGAAGTTATAAATTACCTTTTTGTCTATGTGTTTTAGAAAGGTAGAGTGGCGCCATGTCAGCGACGTACACCTTGACTGACAGCCCACTTCAAGAACATGCGCTTTAGTGGGCATTGAAAGTACATCCCCTTTTTTTTTTTTTTCTGGCAAAGCGCACTGGCCAAAGCAACGGAGTGCATGTGAGTGCGTCTCTCTCACAGCCTACAAGGTGACCGCACTTCTTCCAGCACAGAAACGTGCCTGAGCATCTTCCTGCACTGTTCTCTTCACAGAGCTGGAAGTCTGCGGGCACAGTAAGCTCCACAGTGCATACACGTGTATACATGTCCTCATAATTTTATACAACCTAAAGTGAGAAAATAGCAAGTAATGAGAGAGATAAAAAAAAAAATTCATATATATTTTATATTAAACTTAATGATGGTGCTATTTACAATACTTATAACTAAGTATAATTTTTTTTTAACCTTTATGGCTCTGACGAGGATAATTTTCTTTAATATTAGGCACTTTTGATAAATAACCCAGCAATTGTGCGAACCATAAATAAACAGGAGTTCAGTGAACACGCAAGACAAGTTCACTGAACTGTACATGGACGCGCATCTAGCTGTGATCGCTCCCACACGCCAAAGCTCAGGGCAAAGTGGGAGGTATTATGGGAGGGATCTGATAAAAGAAAGGAGGTGGTTTTCCTTTCTCTGCGGTTACTGCGGTTAACCTTGCTCCGTAGCGAGCTGAATGGTGACGTCACCAGGGAAATCTAAAACCTAGAATTACCAGTGAACGGGTGAGTTGTTCAACAAACTAAATAACTTTTGTTTAATTGAATACTGGATACTATTACATGGAAAAAACTTATAGTAAGGTGATACATCCCCTTTAAGTAAACCAACTGCACCATAGGGGACAAATAAAAATAATTATAAAAATGAATGTTAAATGCATTGCCAAGGGGCTGGTTAGTCCAGGACAGTAGCAGCAATTGAAGACTGCCAGATTGTTTCCAAAAGTTCTGGGCCTGGACGCTGATATTGGTTCCCTGATTAAGCCCAATGAACACAATAACACAGTGAATCAAACACACAAAACATCAATATATGATCCACATTGCTAGATGGCTACTCACAAGGATGGTGATCACACTGAACATAGAACCACAGAATACGACGGCAGATAAGAACCATTCTGCCCATCTAGTCGCCCATTTTCCTACTGTAAAAACATCAAACCTTATTTGGTCCTTGGTCTTCTCTTACATTAAGGACCGCCTTATGCCTATCCCATGCATGCTTACATTCTGTCACTGTATTAACTTCTACCACTTCTGCTGGTAGGCTATTCCACTTATCTACTACCCTCTCAGTGAAATAAAACTTTCTTACATTATGTCTAAACCTGTGCCCCTCTAGTTTTAGACTATGGCCTCTTGTCCTAACATTTTTACTTCTTTGAAATGTACTTCCCTCCTGCAGTTTGTTGAATCCCTTCATGTATGTGAATGTTTCACTCATATCCCCTCTCTCTTTTCTCTCCTCCAAGCGATACATGTTCAGATCCTTTAGTCTGTCCTGTGTCTTTTCCTGTAAACCAGTCACCATTTTAGTAGTCCTTCTCTGAATTCTCTCTAGAGTATCTATATCCGTCTGGAGATGGGGTCTCCGGTTCTGTACACAATACTCTAGGTCTCCAGTACTGTATACAATACTCTAGATCTCCAGTACTGTACACAATACTCTAGGTCTCCGGTACTGTATACAATACTCTAGGTCTCCGGTACTGTACACAATACTCTAGGTCTCCAGTACTGTATACAATACTCTAGATCTCCAGTACTGTACACAATACTCTAGGTCTCCGGTACTGTATACAATACTCTAGGTCTCCGGTACTGTACACAATACTCTAGGTCTCCAGTACTGTATACAATAGTCTAGGTCTCCGGTACTGTACACAATACTCTAGGTCTCCGGTACTGTATACAATACTCTAGGTCTCCAGTACTGTACACAATACTCTAGGTCTCCGGTACTGTATACAATACTCTAGGTCTCCGGTACTGTACACAATACTCTAGGTCTCCAGTACTGTATACAATAGTCTAGGTCTCCGGTACTGTATACAATACTCTAGGTCTCCAGTACTGTATACAATACTCTAGATCTCCAGTACTGTACACAATACTCTAGGTCTCCGGTACTGTATACAATACTCTAGGTCTCCGGTACTGTACACAATACTCTAGGTCTCCAGTACTGTATACAATAGTCTAGGTCTCCGGTCCTGTACACAATACTCTAGAGTATATATAACCTTCTGGAGATGGGTCTCCAGTACTGTACACAATACTCTAGGTCTCCAGTACTGTACACAATATTCTAGGTGAGGTCTAACTAGAGATCTGTAGAGTGACATGACTACTTCCCTTTTTCTGCTATTACTGCCCCTAGTTATCCAACCTAGCACACTGCTTGCATTCCCCACCGCTTTATTACATTATCTGCCTACCTTTAAGTCATTAGAGATAATTACACCCAAATCCCTTTCCTCTGTTATCTCTGACAGTAAAGTACCCTTAATAGTATATTTTTCCTTTGGCTTTTTATGTCCCAAGTGCATTATTTTGCATTTATCAATGTTAAAGTGCATCTGCCACACTCTTGTCCATTCTTCTAATTTACCTAAATCATTTGTCATTTGGCTTATTCCCCCTGGAATGTCTACCCTATTGCAGATCTTTGCATCATCTGCAAAAAGGCATACCTTTCCTTGAAGACCTTTTACAATATCACTAATAAAAATATTAAAAAGAATGGGCCCCAGTACAGATCCCTGAGGTACCCACTAGTATCACTCCTTTTGTCTGAATATTCTCCATTGACTATCACCTTCTGTCTCCTGTCACTCAGCCATTGCCTTATCCATTTCACTATTTCTATATCCAGACCCAAACACTTCAGTTTATTAATGAGTCTTCTATGGGGGACAGTGTCAAATGCTTTACTGAAATCAAGATAATCTATATCTACCGCTCCCCCTTGTCTATTATTTTAGTTTACTTTATATTCCTTTATGTTCTCCTTTCCCACCAGCCAGTGCTTCATTCTATCCACCGTTATTATATATTGACCCATGGTCAGTTCCTGATATCACACATTCTTCTACACTTATTCCCACCCGAGATCAATGTGGCCTGAGAGCAATACGATCAGTTACAGTTCTACATATCACCTCTTATTTCTATTATCATACAGTATGTAATTTATGCTATTCCATGTTTTATTCATTTATCAGTTTGTAATACATTTATTTTTATTTTTTATCTATTGTGTATTACTCTCACACTAAGTCATGTGTATAAATTAGAATGTGTAAATAAATACTTTAGTTTTACTCTAAATTAGATTTTCAGTTACATGAAGAGATGTCAACAGGCCATTAAATAACCTAAAAATTATTAGTACTGCCCACCAGTACTTGGGAGGTATACAAATGGCCACTTGTTTGAGTTTATATTGCTGGGATTACAAGTGTTGTGTGGGACATTACTGAGATTTTTGGGTTATTTCATAACCAACTACTTACAGCCTTTGTGTAACTATATAATGATCTGGAACAAAGCCCAGTGTATTTTATTTACACAGACTACTGTATATACACAGCTACTGACGTTTGAGCAAACATTAATGTGAGTTTTATTGCTTTGAGCAACATTGTACAAATATATATATATACACACCACACAGTCTGATCTCCTAAATATAGGTACACCAGGGTGATACACTTCTATACACACCACACAGTCTGATCTCCTAAACACAGGGACACCAGTGTGATTTACTTATATACACACCACACAGTCTGATCTCCTAAACACAGGGACACCAGGGTGATACACTTCTATACACACCACACAGTCTGATCTCCTAAACACAGGGACACCAGTGTGATTTACTTATATACACACCACACAGTCTGATCTCCTAAACACAGGGACACCAGGGTGATACACTTATATACATACCTGGGAACTTCCTGCTGAGGGCTACCCGGAGGGTAGTCCTCTGTTCAGCAGGGGGTAACAAAAACGACGCTGATCGCGTCAAAAGGGGCGGGGCTTAACTCGATTGTTGGGGGGGGGGGGGTTAACCCTTTGAGTGCCAGAGTGGTACGGAATGCATTGCAAAGCAATGCATTCCGTACCACTCTGGTACTCAGAGGGTTAAAGGTGTCACACAGAAGGCTGGGGACGGAGGCACAACGGGAGGAAAAGCAGATGTGGCAGAGTTTCAATAGAAACTCTCCACATCCGGAGGAATCTGCCTCTGCCCCGGAGACCCGGTAAAGCTCTGTCAGAACCGGAGTCTCCGGGGCAAATCCGGAGAGTTCCCAGGTATGCTTATATACACACCACACAGTCTGATCTCCTACACACAGGGACACCAGGGTGATACACTTCTATACACACCACACAGTCTGATCTCCTAAACACAGGGACACCAGGGTGATACACTTCTATACACACCACACAGTCTGATCTCCTAAACACAGGGACACCAGGGTGATACACTTCTATATACACCACACAGTCTGATATACTAAACACAGGGACACCAGGGTGATACACTTCTATACACACCACACAGTCTGATCTCCTACACACAGGGACACCAGGGTGATACACTTCTATACACACCACACAGTCTGATCTCCTAAACACAGGGACACCAGGGTGATACACTTCTATATACACCACACAGTCTGATATACTAAACACAGGGACACCAGGGTGATACACTTCTATACACACCACACAGTCTGATCTCCTAAACACAGGGACACCAGTGTGATTTACTTATATACACACCACACAGTCTGATCTCCTACACACAGGGACACCAGGGTGATACACTTACATACACCCCACACAGTCTGATCTCCTACACACAGGGACACCAGGGTGATACACTTATATACACACCACACAGTCTGATCTCATAAACACAGGGACACCAGGGTGATACACTTATATACACACCGCACAGTCTGATCTCCTAAACACAGGGACACCAAGGTGTTACACTTATATACACACCACACAGTCTGATCTCCTACACACAGGGACACCAGGGTGATACACTTCTATACACACCACACAGTCTGATCTCCTAAACACAGGGACACCAGGGTGATACACTTCTATATACACCACACAGTCTGATATACTAAACACAGGGACACCAGGGTGATACACTTCTATACACACCACACAGTCTGATCTCCTACACACAGGGACACCAGGGTGATACACTTACATACACCCCACACAGTCTGATCTCCTACACACAGGGACACCAGGGTGATACACTTATATACACGCCACACAGTCTGATCTCATAAACACAGGGACACCAGGGTGATACACTTATATACACACCGCACAGTCTGATCTCCTAAACACAGGGACACCAAGGTGTTACACTTATATACACACCACACAGTCTGATCTCCTAAATATAGGGACACCAGGGTGATACACGTCTATACACACCACACAGTCTGATCTCCTACACACAGGGACACCAGGGTGATACACTTACATACACCCCACACAGTCTGATCTCCTACACACAGGAACACCAGGGTGATACACTTATATACACCCCACACACTCTGATCTCCTACACACAGGGACACCAGGGTGATACACTTATATACACACCACACAGTCTGATCTCATAAACACAGGGACACCAGGGTGATACACTTATATACACAACGCACAGTCTGATCTCCTAAACACAGGGACACCAATGTGTTACACTTATATACACACCACACAGTCTGATCTCCTAAATATAGGGACACCAGGGTGATACACTTCTATACACACCACACAGTCTGATCTCCTACACACAGGGACACCAGGGTGATACACTTATATACACCCCACACAGTCTGATCTCCTACACACAGGGACACCAGGGCGATACACTTATATACACACCACACAGTCTGATCTCATAAACACAGAGACACCAGGGTGATACACTTATATACACACCACACAGTCTGATCTCCTAAACAGAGGGACACCAGTGTGATACACTTATATACACACCACACAGTCTGATCTCCTAAACAGAGGGACACCAGGGTGATACACTTATATACACACCACACAGTCTGATCTCCTAAACACAGGGACATCAGGGTGATACACTTATATACACAGCACACAGTCTGATCTCCTAAACACAGGGACACCAGGGTGATACACTTATATACACACCACACAGTCTGATCTCCTAAACACAGGGACACCAGTGTGATTTACTTATATACACACCACACAGTCTGATCTCCTACACACAGGGACACCAGGGTGATACACTTACATACACCCCACACAGTCTGATCTCCTACACACAGGGACACCAGGGTGATACACTTATATACACACCACACAGTCTGATCTCATAAACACAGGGACACCAGGGTGATACACTTATATACACACCGCACAGTCTGATCTCCTAAACACAGGGACACCAAGGTGTTACACTTATATACACACCACACAGTCTGATCTCCTACACACAGGGACACCAGGGTGATACACTTCTATACACACCACACAGTCTGATCTCCTAAACACAGGGACACCAGGGTGATACACTTCTATATACACCACACAGTCTGATATACTAAACACAGGGACACCAGGGTGATACACTTCTATACACACCACACAGTCTGATCTCCTAAACACAGGGACACCAGTGTGATTTACTTATATACACACCACACAGTCTGATCTCCTACACACAGGGACACCAGGGTGATACACTTACATACACCCCACACAGTCTGATCTCCTACACACAGGGACACCAGGGTGATACACTTATATACACGCCACACAGTCTGATCTCATAAACACAGGGACACCAGGGTGATACACTTATATACACACCGCACAGTCTGATCTCCTAAACACAGGGACACCAAGGTGTTACACTTATATACACACCACACAGTCTGATCTCCTAAATATAGGGACACCAGG
This sequence comes from Rhinophrynus dorsalis, assembly GCA_037306005.1. Lineage (NCBI taxonomy): Eukaryota > Metazoa > Chordata > Amphibia > Anura > Rhinophrynidae > Rhinophrynus > Rhinophrynus dorsalis. The sequence goes on along the minus strand of CM074725.1, from coordinate 7,468,968 downwards.
GTGATACACGTCTATACACACCACACAGTCTGATCTCCTACACACAGGGACACCAGGGTGATACACTTACATACACCCCACACAGTCTGATCTCCTACACACAGGAACACCAGGGTGATACACTTATATACACCCCACACAGTCTGATCTCCTACACACAGGGACACCAGGGTGATACACTTATATACACACCACACAGTCTGATCTCATAAACACAGGGACACCAGGGTGATACACTTATATACACAACGCACAGTCTGATCTCCTAAACACAGGGACACCAATGTGTTACACTTATATACACACCACACAGTCTGATCTCCTAAATATAGGGACACCAGGGTGATACACTTCTATACACACCACACAGTCTGATCTCCTACACACAGGGACACCAGGGTGATACACTTATATACACCCCACACAGTCTGATCTCCTACACACAGGGACACCAGGGCGATACACTTATATACACACCACACAGTCTGATCTCATAAACACAGAGACACCAGGGTGATACACTTATATACACACCACACAGTCTGATCTCCTAAACAGAGGGACACCAGTGTGATACACTTATATACACACCACACAGTCTGATCTCCTAAACAGAGGGACACCAGGGTGATACACTTATATACACACCACACAGTCTGATCTCCTAAACACAGGGACATCAGGGTGATACACTTATATACACAGCACACAGTCTGATCTCCTAAACACAGGGACACCAGGGTGATACACTTATATACACACCACACAGTCTGATCTCCTAAACACAGGGACACCAGGGTGATACACTTATATACACACCACACAGTCTGATCTCCTAAACACAGGGACACCAGGGTGATACACTTATATACACATCACACAGTCTGATCTCCTAAACACAGGGACACCAGGGTGATACACTTATATACACACCACACAGTCTGATCTCCTAAACACAGGGACACCAGGGTGATACACTTATATACACACCACACAGTCTGATCTCCTAAACACAGGGACACCAGGGTGATACACTTATATACACACCACACAGTCTGATCTCCTAAACACAGGGACATCAGTGTGATACACTTATATACACACCACACAGTCTGATCTCCTAAACACAGGGACACCAGGGTGATACACTTATATACACACCACACAGTCTGATCTCCTAAACACAGGGACACCAGGGTGATACACTTATATACACATCACACAGTCTGATCTCCTAAACACAGGGACACCAGGGTGATACACTTATATACACACCACACAGTCTGATCTCCTAAACACAGGGACACCAGGGTGATACACTTATATACACACCACACAGTCTGATCTCCTAAACACAGGGACACCAGGGTGATACACTTATATACACACCACACAGTCTGATCTCCTAAACACAGGGACACCAGGGTGATACACTTATATACACATCACACAGTCTGATCTCCTAAACACAGGGACACCAGGGTGATACACTTATATACACACCACACAGTCTGATCTCCTAAACACAGGGACACCAGGGTGATACACTTATATACACACCACACAGTCTGATCTCCTAAACACAGGGACATCAGTGTGATACACTTATATACACACCACACAGTCTGATCTCCTAAACACAGGGACACCAGGGTGATACACTTATATACACACCACACAGTCTGATCTCCTAAACACAGGGACACCAGGGTGATATACTTCTATACACACCACACAGTCTGATCTCCTAAACACAGGGACACCAGGGTGATACACTTATATACACATCACACAGTCTGATCTCCTAAACACAGGGACACCAGGGTGATACACTTCTATACACACCACACAGTCTGATGTCCTAAACACAGGGACACCAGGGTGATACACTTATATACACACCACACAGTCTGATCTCCTACACACAAGGACACCAGGGTGATACACTTATATACACACCACACAGTCTGATCTCCTAAACACAGGAACACCAGGGTGATACACTTATATACACACCACACAGTCTGATCTCCTAAACACAGGGACATCAGTGTGATACACTTATATACACACCACACAGTCTAATCACCTAAACACAGGGACACCAGGGTGATACACTTATATACACACCACATAGTCTGATCTCCTAAACACAGGGACACCAGGGTGATACACTTCTATACACACCACACAGTCTGATCTCCTAAACACAGGGACACCAGGGTGATACACTTATATACACACCATACTGTCTGATCTCCTAAACACAGGGACACCAGGGTGATACACTTATATACACCACACAGTCTGATCTCATAAACACAGGGACACCAGGGTGATACACTTATATACACACCACACAGTCTGATCTCCTAAACACAGGGACACCAGGGTGATACACTTATATACACATCACACAGTCTGATCTCCTAAACACAGGGGCACCAGAGTGGGAAAGAAGGACAGAGGGATTTGGGTTTCAAATAGGGATTGTCCTGACTGCACAGGGACCCTCTAATATCTCCTAAAGATGGACACTTGGGAGGTATGGACCCGTAATATCTCCTAAAGAGGACACTTGGGGGATACGGACACCTAATATATCTTAAAGAGGGACACTTGTGAGGTATGTACCCCTAGCATCTCCTTGATAGGGACACTTGGGGAGGTATGGCTCCCTAATATCTTCTAAAGAGGAAAACTTGGGAGGCACAGACCTCTAATATCTACGATAAAGAGAGACACTTGGGAGGTATGGATCTCTAATGTCTCCTATGGAGAGAAACACTTGGGAGGTACAGACCCCTATTATTCCATATATACAGGGGCACTTGGGAGGTATGGAACCCTAATATTTCTTATAAACAGGGATACTTGGGAGGTATGGACCCCTAATCTCTGCTATAAAGAGGGACACTTGGGAGGTATGGACCCCTAATATCTCCTAAAGAGGGACACTTGGTAGGTACGGACCCCTAATATCTCCTAAAGATGGACACTTGGTAGGTATGAACCCTAATATCTCCTAAAGAGGGACACTGGGAGGTATGGAGCCCTAATATCTCCTAAAGAGGGACACTTGGGAGGTATGAAACGCAGTTATAGTTTTCATTAAGCAATACATATGTCTGTCAGTGTTTTGTTAATAAAGTTTCAGGCAAAAAAAAAAAAAAATTGCCCATATGTGAGCTGAAAATGGCCGCAGCCGGAGAGCAGGTGAGAGGTTGCAGTGTGTGTCACTTTGCACATTTGGGAACATATGCACAAATTCCTAGAATTTTTTGCTGTTTTAGATTAAGCTTTTAATGTAGACTGAGCAGAAGTCACCTTTCAAATCTGACATGTGAAAGCTGCTCACTGCAGGCGGCTCTGATCTCAGTGAATCCTGAACATGTGGAAGTAGACGTGTGTTACAAGTGTCTCCTGATAAAGGCACGTCTGATCACTGAGCTGATTGATGTCTGATCACTGAGCTGATTGATGTCTGATCACTGAGCTGATTGATGTCTGATCACTGAGCTGATTGATGTCTGATCACTGAGCTGATTGATGTCTGATCACTGAGCTGATTGATGTCTGATCACTGAGCTGATTCATGTCTGATCACTGAGCTGATTCATGTCTGATCACTGAGATGATTCATGTCTGTTCACTGAGCTGATTCATGTCTGATCACTGAGCTGATTGATGTCTGATCACTGAGCTGATCGATGTCTGATCACTGAGCTGATTGATGTCTGATCACTGAGCTGATTGATGTCTGATCACTGAGCTGATTGATGTCTGATCACAGAGCTGATTCATGTCTGATCACTGAGCTGATTGATGTCTGATCACTGAGCTGATTGATGTCTGATCACTGAGCTGATTCATGTCTGATCACTGAGCTGATTGATGTCTGATCACTGAGCTGATTCATGTCTGATCACTGAGCTGATTGATGTCTGATCACTGAGCTGATTGATGTCTGATCACTGAGCTGATTCATGTCTGATCACTGAGCTGATTCATGTCTGATCACTGAGCTGATTCATGTCTGATCACTGAGCTGATTCATGTCTGATCACTGAGCTTGGAATCAGTGGGGATTTGTGAAAATGAATTTCTTCTGTTTGGTGCAGTTGATTTGAGCTAGAATTGCTTCACTTGTGTCTTTATCTATACGTCACTTTGTACTGTGTACACATGTGTGAGCCTGTGTATTTGTGTATGAGTTGTGTGTATATGTTTATGACTTGTGTGTGTGTGTGCGTTGTATGTATATGTGTATAAGCTGTCTGTGTGTATATGTGTATGAGTTGTGTGTGTATTTGTCTATGAGTTGTGTGTGTGAGTATGTCTATGAGTTGTGTGTGTATTTGTCTGCGGGTTGTGTGTATTTGTCTATGAGTTGTGTGTATTTGTCTATGAGTTGTGTGTATATGTGTATGAGTTGTGTGTGTATTTGTCTATGAGTTGTGTGTATATGTCTATGAGTTGTGTGTGTATTTGTCTATGAGTTGTGTGTATTTGTCTATGAGTTGTGTGTATATGTGTATGAGTTGTGTGTGTATTTGTCTATGAGTTGTGTGTATATGTCTATGAGTTGTGTGAGTATGTCTATGAGTTGTGTGTGTATTTGTCTGGGGGTTGTGTGTATTTGTCTATGAGTTGTGTGTATTTGTCTATGAGTTGTGTGTATATGTGTATGAGTTGTGTGTGTATTTGTCCATGATTTGTGTGTGTGAGTATGTGTATGAGTTGTGTGTATTTGTCTATGAGTTGTGTGCATTTGGAGCAGGAGTTCATGTCTCTATATTAAGGTGATAACAAATCCCTTTAAATCAGGGCTGTGCAGTGCTGCCCAGGAATCAGTAGGACCCTGCAGTGTTTTAATAATGATCCCTGATTTAAAGCCTTAGTCTCTGTGTCTGTTTTGTGCATACACCAGTTAGTCCTGATATTTTCCTTAAGATGGCAATGCATCAGTAACATAGCTGGACTTTCTACTGTTGAGCGTCCGAAGAGGGCTCATAGCCTGCATGTAAATGACGTGAATCTTGTCATAAAGGGGGTGGGGTTTAATTGCATGGGCGGGGCTTATCATCCTTGTGTCCTAAAGTGGGGTGGAAGTGGGAAGAGCAGGGTGGAAAGGAGGAGAAGTGGGCAGGACACTATGGGAAGGAGGAGACCTGGGAAGGAAGTGGGCAGAACAGGTTGGGAAAGAGGAGAAGGGGTCATAAAGTGGGAGGAACAGGCTGGTAAGGAGGTGAAGTGGGCTGGACATAGGACAAGCAGGGTGGGAAAGAGAAGAGGTGGGCAGGAAGTGGGCAGAGCAGGGTGGGAAAGAGGAGAAGTGGAAAGAACGTGGGCAAAACAGGGTGGGAAAGAGGAGAAGGGGTCAAGGAGTGGGAGGAACTGGGTGGAAAGGAGGAGAAGTAGGCAGAAAGTAGGATGAGCAGGGTGTGAAGGAGAAGTGAGCGGGAAGTGGACAGAACACAGTGGAAGGATCAGAATGTAGTCGGAGTGTTAGGTCATTATGGGATGTTATGTAACGTGTGTGTGAATGTAACCTTAGTATCATAGTAACATAGTAAATTAAGTTGAATAAAGACACAAGTCCATCAAGTTCAACCTTTGCCTCATACCCCAGTGATATGAGAACTGTATAGCTTTCCTGCTACCATATACGTTAGTCTTTATCAGACCTTCCTGATCTGCCTACTGATAAACAGTATAATTCTGTATGTTCCCTTTTGAAAGAAAAGTATCTAATCTTTTCTTAAATGTATCCATTGTATCTGCCATAACTACCTCCCTGGGCAATGAATTCCACAATGTAACAGACCTTACTGTAAAAAAAACCCTTCCTCTGCTGAAGTCTAAGCCTCCTTTCCTTTAATCTCAAGGGGTGTCCCCTGGCCATCTGATCAGGCCTTTGAATGAATAGCCCACCGCAGAGATCCTTGTATTGACCTCTCATATATTTGTACAATGTGATAAGGTCTCCTCTTAGTCGTCTTTTCTCTAGAGTAAATAAACCAAGTTTGTCTAATCGTTCCTCATACGTCAAGTCCTCCATTCCCTTAATTAATTTTTTTACTCTTCGCTGTACCCTCTCTAGTTCTAGTATATGCTTTTTCAGAACCGGTGCCCAAAAGTGCACTGCATACTCAAGTGGTGTTAGGTCATTATGGGATGTTATGTAACACGTGTGAATGTAGCTGTAGTGTTAGGTCATTATAGGATGTTATGTAACGCGTGTGAATGTAGCCATAGTGTTAGGTCATTATAGGATGTTATGTAACGCGTGTGAATGTAGCCGTAGTGTTAGGTCATTATAGGATGGTATGTAACGCGTGTGAATGTAGCCGTAGTGTTAGGTCATTATAGGATGTTATGTAACGCGTGCAAATGTAGTCGTAGTGTTAGGTCATTATGGGATATTATGTAACGTGGGCGAATGTAGTCGTAGTGTTATGTCATTATGGGATATTATGTAACGTGTGCAAATGTAGCCGTAGTGTTAGGTCATTATGGGATGTTATGTAACGTGTGCGAATGTAGCCATAGTGTTAGGTCATTATGGGATGTTATGTAACGTGTGTGAATGTAGCCGTAGTGTTAGGTCATTATGGGATGTTATGTAATGCGTGCGAATGTAGCCGTAGTGTTAGGTCATTATGGGATGTTATGTAACGTGTGCGAATGTAGTCGTAGTGTTAGGTCATTATGGGATATTATGTAAAGTGTGCAAATGTAGCCGTAGTGTTAATTCATTATAGGATGTTATGTAACGCATGTGAATGTAGCCATAGCGTTAGGTCATTATGGAATGTCATGTAACCCGTGCGAATGTAGCTGTAGTGTTAGGTCATTATTGGATGTTATGTAACCTGTGCGAATGTAGCTGTAGTGTTAGGTCATTATGGGAAGTTATGTAATGCGTGTAATGTGGTGATGGCACTTCGCAGTCATTCGACCCCGAAGAATGAAGTAGGGTGTAGGGCTGGCAAAAAGAGTTGTGAGGAGCATACATCAACCACGAACAAGATTAAGTGTCTTGTTCTAAGGCATGGCAGCCTCTCAATGGTGCTACAACTCACATTTTTCACTCCCATGTGCCATTGCAGAGAGGAAATCTCCATATCCATATCAGACTGGTCCCGCCCACAGACAGTCCATCTCCGAAATGTCAGGCAAATCCTCTCTGCACGAGAGAAATGGCAAAACCACAGATGTACATTTCGGCCTATGTGAGCCTCGTCAGTGTGGTGCAGCCGAATCCCTCTAGGCACATGGAAGCAGGGGCCCATGCCTGGGATGCCCTTATACTTAGGGAGACAAAAAGAGTTGTGAGGAGCACACATCAAGCACGGACAAGATTAAGTGTCTTGTTCTAAGGCATGGCAGCCTCTCAATGGTGCTACAACTCACATTTTTCACTCCCATGTGCCATTGCAGAGAGGAAATCTCCATATCCATATCAGACTGGTCCCGCCCACAGACAGTCCATCTCCGAAATGTCAGGCAAATCCTCTCTGCACGAGAGAAATGGCAAAACCACAGATGTACATTTCGGCCTATGTGAGCCTCGTCAGTGTGGTGCAGCCGAATCCCTCTAGGCACATGGAAGCAGGGGCCCATGCCTGGGATGCCCTTATACTTAGGGAGACAAAAAGAGTTGTGAGGAGCACACATCAAGCACGGACAAGATTAAGTGTCTTGTTCTAAGGCATGGTAGTCTCTCAATGGTGCTACAACTCACGTTTTCCACTCCCATGTGCCATTACAGAGAGGAAATCTCCATTGCCATATCAGACTGGTCCCGCCCACAGACAGTCCAGCTCCAAAATGTCAGTCAAATCCTCTCCACACGAAAGAAGCAGCATAACCACAGACATATGTTTCGGCCTATGTGAGTCTTGTCGGTGTGGTTCAGCTGAATCCCTCGAGGCACATGGAAGCAAGGGCCCATGCCTGGAATGCCCTTATACTTAGAGAGACAAAGAATTGTGAGAGGCACCCATCAAGCACGAACAAGATTAAGTGTCTTGTTCTAAGGCATGGTAGACTCTCAATGGTGCTACAACTCACGTTTTTCACTCCCATGTGCCATTGCAGAGAGAAAATATCCCTCTCCCTCTCCCTGACAGCCCAGCACCAAAATGTCAGGCAAAGCCTCTCTGCACGAAATGGCAAAACCACAGCCGTATGTTTTGGCCTATGTGAGCCTCATCAGTGTGTTGCAGCCAAATCCCTCTAGGCACATGGAAGCAAGGGCCCATGCCTGGGATGCCCTTATACTTAGGGAGACAAAAAGAGTTGTGAGGAGCACACATCAAGCACGAACAAAATTAAGTGTCTTGTTCTAAGGCATGGTAGCCTCTCAATGGTGCTACAACTCATGTTTTTCACTCCCATGTGCCATTGCAAAGAGGAAATCTCCATGTCCATATCAGACTGGTCCCGCCCACAGACAGTCCAGCTCCGAAATGTCATGCGGAGAGGATTTGCCTAACATTTTTTTGTCTCCCTAAGTATAAGGGCATCCCAGGCATGGGCCCTTGCTTCCATATGCCTAGAGGGATTTGGCTGCACCACACCGATGAGGCTCACATAGGCTGAAACAGATGTCTGTGGTTTTGCCATTTCTCTCGTGCAGAGAGGCTTTGCCTGACATTTTGGTGCTGGGCTGTCTGTGGGCGGGACCAGTCGGACATGGAGGTTTTCTCTCTGCAATGGCACATGGGAGTGAAAAACGTGAGTTGTAGCACTGTTGAGAGGCTACCATGCCTTAGAACAAGACACTTAATCTTGTTCATGCTTGATGTGTGCTCCTCACAACTCTTTTTGTCTCTCCGGGTGTAGGGCTGGGGAGGTAAATGTCCCAATACATGGTATGAGATGGGCAGAGATTAACCGTACTGGGCCGACTGAAGGAGGAAAGATGGTGGGAGAGAAAGTGGCAGGGAGTGGGCAGTGCAGTTGGGAAGTGGCAGGGAGTGGGCAGAACAGGTGAGAAGTGGGAGGGTTAGAAGGGAATTCTCTAATGGGATAATTCATGTTCCCAAATCGCAGAATTATATGCTTTGCAATGCATTGCGTACCCCTCTGGCACTTAAAGGGTTAAAATATAAACTAGATTATTAAAAAGACAAATTTAAATCAGAGGGAAATTTGTACGTTTGTATTTGTCTCCCCCATCACGCACTTGGTTTGGTTGGTTGGTTCCCCCCGTTGTTTAGTGTGTGTGGTGCTGTGCATCGTATTCCGAAAAAGAGACCAGAATGATCGTTTTACCCCTTGAAAGCAAAGAATTGGTGAACACTTCAGCATACAAAGGGTTAAAAAATCCATTTAAATCGCTGGGAATTGGGAGAATATGTATTTGTCCTATACAACGTCATTGGTTTGCCCCAGAATGACTCCACATTAACCCTTTAATTGCCTGTGGGGTAAGTATCACATTGCAAAGCAATGCATTGTGTACCACTCTGGCACTGAGAGGGTTGATTAGGTGACGCATACCGTAACCCTTTCCCCTGTATCTGGGCCCCTCACTCATTATTCCTGTGTCCTTTCCCCTGTATCTGGGCCCCTCACTCATTATTCCTGTGTCCTTTCCCCTGTATCTGGGCCCCTCACTCATTATTCCTGTGTCCTTTCCCCTGTATCTGGGCCCCTCACTCATTATTCCTGTGTCCTTTCCCCTGTACCTGGGCCCCTCACTCATTATTCCTGTGTCCTTTCCCCTGTATCTGGGCCCCTCACTCATTATTCCTGTGTCCTTTCCCCTGTATCTGGGCCCCTCACTCATTATTCCTGTGTCCTTTCCCCTGTATCTGGTCCCCTCACTCATTATTCCTGTGTCCTTTCCCCTGTATCTGGGCCCCTCACTCATTATTCCTGTGTCCTTTCCCCTGTATCTGGGCCCCTCACTCATTATTCCTGTGTCCTTTCCCCTGTATCTGGGCCCCTCACTCATTATTCCTGTGTCCTTTCCCCTGTATCTGGGCCCCTCACTCATTATTCCTGTGTCCTTTCCCTGTATCTGGGCCCCTCACTCATTATTCCTGTGTCCTTTCCCCTGTATCTGGGCCCCTCACTCATTATTACTGTGTCCTTTCCCCTGTATCTGGGCCCCTCACTCATTATTCCTGTGTCCTTTCTCCTGTATCTGGGCCCCCTCACTCATTATTCCTGTGTCCTTTCCCCTGTATCTGGGCCCCTCACTCATTATTCCTGTGTCCTTTCCCCTGTATCTGGGCCCCTCACTCATTATTCCTGTGTCCTTTCCCCTGTATCTGGGCCCCTCACTCATTATTCCTGTGTCCTTTCCCCTGTATCTGGGCCCCTCACTCATTATTCCTGTGTCCTTTCCCTGTATCTGGGCCCCTCACTCATTATTCCTGTGTCCTTTCCCCTGTATCTGGGCCCCTCACTCATTATTCCTGTGTCCTTTCCCCTGTATCTGGGCCCCTCACTCATTATTCCTGTGTCCTTTCCCTGTATCTGGGCCCCTCACTCATTATTCCTGTGTCCTTTCCCCTGTATCTGGGCCCCTCACTCATTATTCCTGTGTCCTTTCCCCTGTATCTGGGCCCCTCACTCATTATTCCTGTGTCCTTTCCCTGTATCTGGGCCCCTCACTCATTATTCCTGTGTCCTTTCCCCTGTATCTGGGCCCCTCACTCATTATTCCTGTGTCCTTTCCCCTGTATCTGGGCCCCTCACTCATTATTCCTGTGTCCTTTCCCCTGTATCTGGGCCCCTCACTCATTATTCCTGTGTCCTTTCCCCTGTATCTGGGCCCCTCACTCATTATTCCTGTGTCCTTTCCCTGTATCTGGGCCCCTCACTCATTATTCCTGTGTCCTTTCCCCTGTATCTGGGCCCCTCACTCATTATTCCTGTGTCCTTTCCCCTGTATCTGGGCCCCTCACTCATTATTCCTGTGTCCTTTCCCCTGTATCTGGGCCCCTCACTCATTATTCCTGTGTCCTTTCCCTGTATCTGGGCCCCTCACTCATTATTCCTGTGTCCTTTCCCCTGTATCTGGGCCCCTCACTCATTATTCCTGTGTCCTTTCCCCTGTATCTGGGCCCCTCACTCATTATTCCTGTGTCCTTTCCCCTGTATCTGGGCCCCTCACTCATTATTCCTGTGTCCTTTCCCCTGTATCTGGGCCCCTCACTCATTATTCCTGTGTCCTTTCCCCTGTATCTGGGCCCCTCACTCATTATTCCTGTGTCCTTTCCCTGTATCTGGGCCCCTCACTCATTATTCCTGTGTCCTTTCCCCTGTATCTGGGCCCCTCACTCATTATTCCTGTGTCCTTTCCCCTGTATCTGGGCCCCTCACTCATTATTCCTGTGTCCTTTCCCTGTATCTGGGCCCCTCACTCATTATTCCTGTGTCCTTTCCCTGTATCTGGGCCCCTCACTCATTATTCCTGTGTCCTTTCCCTGTATCTGGGCCCCTCACTCATTATTCCTGTGTCCTTTCCCCTGTATCTGGGCCCCTCACTCATTATTCCTGTGTCCTTTCCCCTGTATCTGGGCCCCTCACTCATTATTCCTGTGTCCTTTCCCCTGTATCTGGGCCCCTCACTCATTATTCCTGTGTCCTTTCCCCTGTATCTGGGCCCCTCACTCATTATTCCTGTGTCCTTTCCCTGTATCTGGGCCCCTCACTCATTATTCCTGTGTCCTTTCCCCTGTATCTGGGCCCCTCACTCATTATTCCTGTGTCCTTTCCCCTGTATCTGGGCCCCTCACTCATTATTCCTGTGTCCTTTCCCCTGTATCTGGGCCCCTCACTCATTATTCCTGTGTCCTTTCCCCTGTATCTGGGCCCCTCACTCATTATTCCTGTGTCCTTTCCCCTGTATCTGGGCCCCTCACTCATTATTCCTGTGTCCTTTCCCCTGTATCTGGGCCCCTCACTCATTATTCCTGTGTCCTTTCCCTGTATCTGGGCCCCTCACTCATTATTCCTGTGTCCTTTCCCCTGTATCTGGGCCCCTCACTCATTATTCCTGTGTCCTTTCCCCTGTATCTGGGCCCCTCACTCATTATTCCTGTGTCCTTTCCCCTGTATCTGGGCCCCTCACTCATTATTCCTGTGTCCTTTCCCCTGTATCTGGGCCCCTCACTCATTATTCCTGTGTCCTTTCCCCTGTATCTGGGCCCCTCACTCATTATTCCTGTGTCCTTTCCCTGTATCTGGGCCCCTCACTCATTATTCCTGTGTCCTTTCCCCTGTATCTGGGCCCCTCACTCATTATTCCTGTGTCCTTTCCCCTGTATCTGGGCCCCTCACTCATTATTCCTGTGTCCTTTCCCCTGTATCTGGGCCCCTCACTCATTATTCCTGTGTCCTTTCCCCTGTATCTGGGCCCCTCACTCATTATTCCTGTGTCCTTTCCCCTGTATCTGGGCCCCTCACTCATTATTCCTGTGTCCTTTCCCTGTATCTGGGCCCCTCACTCATTATTCCTGTGTCCTTTCCCCTGTATCTGGGCCCCTCACTCATTATTCCTGTGTCCTTTCCCCTGTATCTGGGCCCCTCACTCATTATTCCTGTGTCCTTTCCCCTGTATCTGGGCCCCTCACTCATTATTCCTGTGTCCTTTCCCCTGTATCTGGGCCCCTCACTCATTATTCCTGTGTCCTTTCCCCTGTATCTGGGCCCCTCACTCATTATTCCTGTGTCCTTTCCCCTGTATCTGGGCCCCTCACTCATTATTCCTGTGTCCTTTCCCCTGTATCTGGGCCCCTCACTCATTATTCCTGTGTCCTTTCCCCTGTATCTGGGCCCCTCACTCATTATTCCTGTGTCCTTTCCCCTGTATCTGGGCCCCTCACTCATTATTCCTGTGTCCTTTCCCCTGTATCTGGGCCCCTCACTCATTATTCCTGTGTCCTTTCCCTGTATCTGGGCCCCTCACTCATTATTCCTGTGTCCTTTCCCCTGTATCTGGGCCCCTCACTCATTATTCCTGTGTCCTTTCCCCTGTATCTGGGCCCCTCACTCATTATTCCTGTGTCCTTTCCCCTGTATCTGGGCCCCTCACTCATTATTCCTGTGTCCTTTCCCTGTATCTGGGCCCCTCACTCATTATTCCTGTGTCCTTTCCCCTGTATCTGGGCCCCTCACTCATTATTCCTGTGTCCTTTCCCCTGTATCTGGGCCCCTCACTCATTATTCCTGTGTCCTTTCCCCTGTATCTGGGCCCCTCACTCATTATTCCTGTGTCCTTTCCCCTGTATCTGGGCCCCTCACTCATTATTCCTGTGTCCTTTCCCCTGTATCTGGGCCCCTCACTCATTATTCCTGTGTCCTTTCCCCTGTATCTGGGCCCCTCACTCATTATTCCTGTGTCCTTTCCCCTGTATCTGGGCCCCTCACTCATTATTCCTGTGTCCTTTCCCTGTATCTGGGCCCCTCACTCATTATTCCTGTGTCCTTTCCCCTGTATCTGGGCCCCTCACTCATTATTCCTGTGTCCTTTCCCCTGTATCTGGGCCCCTCACTCATTATTCCTGTGTCCTTTCCCCTGTATCTGGGCCCCTCACTCATTATTCCTGTGTCCTTTCCCCTGTATCTGGGCCCCTCACTCATTATTCCTGTGTCCTTTCCCCTGTATCTGGGCCCCTCACTCATTATTCCTGTGTCCTTTCCCCTGTATCTGGGCCCCTCACTCATTATTCCTGTGTCCTTTCCCCTGTATCTGGGCCCCTCACTCATTATTCCTGTGTCCTTTCCCCTGTATCTGGGCCCCTCACTCATTATTCCTGTGTCCTTTCCCCTGTATCTGGGCCCCTCACTCATTATTCCTGTGTCCTTTCCCTGTATCTGGGCCCCTCACTCATTATTCCTGTGTCCTTTCCCCTGTATCTGGGCCCCTCACTCATTATTCCTGTGTCCTTTCCCCTGTATCTGGGCCCCTCACTCATTATTCCTGTGTCCTTTCCCCTGTATCTGGGCCCCTCACTCATTATTCCTGTGTCCTTTCCCCTGTATCTGGGCCCCTCACTCATTATTCCTGTGTCCTTTCCCTGTATCTGGGCCCCTCACTCATTATTCCTGTGTCCTTTCCCCTGTATCTGGGCCCCTCACTCATTATTCCTGTGTCCTTTCCCCTGTATCTGGGCCCCTCACTCATTATTCCTGTGTCCTTTCCCCTGTATCTGGGCCCCTCACTCATTATTCCTGTGTCCTTTCCCCTGTATCTGGGCCCCTCACTCATTATTCCTGTGTCCTTTCCCCTGTATCTGGGCCCCTCACTCATTATTCCTGTGTCCTTTCCCCTGTATCTGGGCCCCTCACTCATTATTCCTGTGTCCTTTCCCCTGTATCTGGGCCCCTCACTCATTATTCCTGTGTCCTTTCCCCTGTATCTGGGCCCCTCACTCATTATTCCTGTGTCCTTTCCCCTGTATCTGGGCCCCTCACTCATTATTCCTGTGTCCTTTCCCCTGTATCTGGGCCCCTCACTCATTATTCCTGTGTCCTTTCCCCTGTATCTGGGCCCCTCACTCATTATTCCTGTGTCCTTTCCCCTGTATCTGGGCCCCTCACTCATTATTCCTGTGTCCTTTCCCCTGTATCTGGGCCCCTCACTCATTATTCCTGTGTCCTTTCCCCTGTATCTGGGCCCCTCACTCATTATTCCTGTGTCCTTTCCCCTGTATCTGGGCCCCTCACTCATTATTCCTGTGTCCTTTCCCCTGTATCTGGGCCCCTCACTCATTATTCCTGTGTCCTTTCCCCTGTATCTGGGCCCCTCACTCATTATTCCTGTGTCCTTTCCCCTGTATCTGGGCCCCTCACTCATTATTCCTGTGTCCTTTCCCCTGTATCTGGGCCCCTCACTCATTATTCCTGTGTCCTTTCCCCTGTATCTGGGCCCCTCACTCATTATTCCTGTGTCCTTTCCCCTGTATCTGGGCCCCTCACTCATTATTCCTGTGTCCTTTCCCCTGTATCTGGGCCCCTCACTCATTATTCCTGTGTCCTTTCCCCTGTATCTGGGCCCCTCACTCATTATTCCTGTGTCCTTTCCCCTGTATCTGGGCCCCTCACTCATTATTCCTGTGTCCTTTCCCCTGTATCTGGGCCCCTCACTCATTATTCCTGTGTCCTTTCCCCTGTATCTGGGCCCCTCACTCATTATTCCTGTGTCCTTTCCCCTGTATCTGGGCCCCTCACTCATTATTCCTGTGTCCTTTCCCCTGTATCTGGGCCCCTCACTCATTATTCCTGTGTCCTTTCCCCTGTATCTGGGCCCCTCACTCATTATTCCTGTGTCCTTTCCCCTGTATCTGGGCCCCTCACTCATTATTCCTGTGTCCTTTCCCCTGTATCTGGGCCCCTCACTCATTATTCCTGTGTCCTTTCCCCTGTATCTGGGCCCCTCACTCATTATTCCTGTGTCCTTTCCCCTGTATCTGGGCCCCTCACTCATTATTCCTGTGTCCTTTCCCCTGTATCTGGGCCCCTCACTCATTATTCCTGTGTCCTTTCCCCTGTATCTGGGCCCCTCACTCATTATTCCTGTGTCCTTTCCCCTGTATCTGGGCCCCTCACTCATTATTCCTGTGTCCTTTCCCCTGTATCTGGGCCCCTCACTCATTATTCCTGTGTCCTTTCCCCTGTATCTGGGCCCCTCACTCATTATTCCTGTGTCCTTTCCCCTGTATCTGGGCCCCTCACTCATTATTCCTGTGTCCTTTCCCCTGTATCTGGGCCCCTCACTCATTATTCCTGTGTCCTTTCCCCTGTATCTGGGCCCCTCACTCATTATTCCTGTGTCCTTTCCCCTGTATCTGGGCCCCTCACTCATTATTCCTGTGTCCTTTCCCCTGTTTCATTATTCCTGTGTCCTTTTCCACTGTATCTGGGCCCCTCACTCATTATTCCTGTGCCTTTCCCTTCTGGTATCTGGGGCCCCTCACGATTCATTTATCCTGTGTCCTTTTCCCTGTATCTGGGCCCCTCACTCATTATTCTGTGTCCTTTTCCCTGTATCTGGGCCCCTCACTCATTATTCCTGTGTCCTTTTTCCCTGTATCTGGGCCCTCAACTCATTATTCCTGTGTCTTTCCCCTGTATCTGGGCCCCTCACTCTTTATTCCTGTGTCCTTTCCCCTGTATCTGGGCCCCTCACATCATTATTCCTGTGTCCTTTCCCCTGTATCTGGGCCCCTCACTCATTATTCCTGTGTCCTTTCCCCTGTATCTGGGCCCCTCACTCATTATTCCTGTGTCCTTTCCCCTGTATCTGGGCCCCTCACTCATTATTCCTGTGTCCTTTTCCTGTATCTGGGCCCCTCACCTCATTATTCCTGTGTCCTTTCCCTGTATCTGGGCCCCTCACTCATTATTCCTGTGTCCTTTCCCTGTATCTGGGCCCCTCACATCATTATTCCTGTGTCCTTTCCCCTGTATCTGGGCCCCTCACTCGATTATTCCTGTGTCCTTTCCCCTGTATCTGGGCCCCTCACTCATTATTCCTGTGTCCTTTCCCCTGTATCTGGGCCCCTCACTCATTATTCCTGTGTCCTTTCCCTGTATCTGGGGCCCTCACACTCATTATTCCTGTGTCCTTTCCCTGTATCTGGGCCCCTCACTCATTATTCCTGTGTCCTTTCCCCTGTATCTGGGCCCCTCACTCATTATTCCTGTGTCCTTTCCCTGTATTGGCCCTCACTCATTATTCCTGTGTCCTTTCCCCTGTATCTGGGCCCCTCACTCATTATTCCTGTGTCCTTTCCCTGTATCTGGGCCCCTCACTCATTATTCCTGTGTCCTTTCCCCTGTATCTGGGCCCCTCACTCATTATTCCTGTGTCCTTTTCCCCTGTATCTGGGCCCCTCACTCATTATTCTCTGTGTCCTTTCCCCTGTATCTGGGCCCCTCACTCATTATTCCTGTGTCCTTTCCCCTGTATCTGGGCCCCTCACTCATTATTCCTGTGTCCTTTCCCCTGTATCTGGGCCCCTCACTCATTATTCCTGTGTCCTTTCCCCTGTATCTGGGCCCCTCACTCATTATTCCTGTGTCCTTTCCCTGTATCTGGGCCCCTCACTCATTATTCCTGTGTCCTTTCCCCTGTATCTGGGCCCCTCACTCATTATTCCTGTGTCCTTTCCCCTGTATCTGGGCCCCTCACTCATTATTCCTGTGTCCTTTCCCCTGTATCTGGGCCCCTCACTCATTATTCCTGTGTCCTTTCCCCTGTATCTGGGCCCCTCACTCATTATTCCTGTGTCCTTTCCCCTGTATCTGGGCCCTCACTCATTATTCCTGTGTCCTTTCCCCTGTATCTGGGCCCTCAACTCATTATTCCTGTGTCCTTTCCCCTGTTATCTGGGCCCCTCTCATTATTCCTGTGTCCTTTCCCTGTATCTGGGCCCCTCACTCATTATTCCTGTGTCCTTTCCCTGTATCTGGGCCCCTCACTCATTATTCCTGTGTCCTTTTCCCTGTATCTGGGCCCCTCACTCATTATTCCTGTGTCCTTTCCCCTGTATCTGGGCCCCTCACTCATTATTCCTGTGTCCTTTCCCCTGTATCTGGGCCCCTCACTCATTATCCTGTGTCCTTTCCCTGTATCTGGGCCCCTCACTCATTATTTCTGTGTCCTTTCCCTGTATCTGGGCCCCTCACTCATTATTCCTGTGTCCTTTCCCCTGTATCTGGGCCCCTCACTCATTATTCCTGTGTCCTTTCCCCTGTATCTGGGCCCCTCACTCATTATTCCTGTGTCCTTTCCCCTGTATCTGGGCCCCTCACTCATTATTCCTGTGTCCTTTTCCCCTGTATCTGGGCCCCTCACTCATTATTCCTGTGTCCTTTCCCTGTATCTGGGCCCCCTCACTCATTATTCCTGTGTCCTTTCCCTGTATCTGGGCCCCTCACTCATTATTCTGTGTCCTTTCCCCTGTATCTGGGCCCCTCACTCATTATTCCTGTGTCCTTTCCCCTGTATCTGGGCCCCTCACTCATTATTCCTGTGTCCTTTTCCCTGTATCTGGGCCCTCTCACTCATTATTCCTGTGTCCTTTCCCTGTATCTGGCCCCTCACTCATTATTCCTGTGTCCTTTCCCCTGTATCTGGGCCCCTCACTCATTATTCCTGTGTCCTTTCCCTGTATCTGGGCCCCTCACTCATTATTCCTGTGTCCTTTCCCCTGTATCTGGGCCCCTCACTCATTATTCCTGTGTCCTTTCCCCTGTATCTGGGCCCCTCACTCATTATTCCTGTGTCCTTTCCCTGTATCTGGGCCCCTCACTCATTATTCTGTGTCCTTTCCTGTATCTGGGCCCTCACTCATTATTCCTGTGTCCTTTCCCCTGTATCTGGGCCCCTCACTCATATTCCTGTGTCCTTTCCCCTGTATCTGGCCCCTCACTCATTATTCCTGTGTCCTTTCCCCTGTATCTGGGCACCCTCACTCATTATTCCTGTGTCCTTTTCCCTGTATCTGGGCCCTCACTCATTATTCCTGTGTCCTTTCCCCTGTATCTGGGCCCCTCACTCATTATTCCTGTGTCCTTTCCCCTGTATCTGGCCCCTCACTCATTATTCCTGTGTCCTTTCCCCTGTATCTGGGCCCCTCACTCATTATTCCTGTGTCCTTTCCCCTTGTATCCTAGGGCCTCACTGGCACTCATTATTCCTGTGTCCTTTCCCTGTATCTGGGCCCCATCACTCATTATTCCTGTGTCCTTTCCCCTGTATCTGGGCCCCTCACTCATTATTCCTGTGTCCTTTCCCCTGTATCTGGGCCCCTCACTCATTATTCCTGTGTCCTTTCCCTGTATCTGGGCCCCTCACTCATTATTCCTGTGTCCTTTCCCCTGTATCTGGGCCCCTCACTCATTATTCCTGTGTCCTTTCCCTGTATCTGGGCCCCTCACTCATTAATCCTGTGTCCTTTCCCCTGTATCTGGGCCCCTCACTCATTATTCCTGTGTCCTTTCCCTGTATCTGGGCCCCTCACTCATTATTCCTGTGTCCTTTCCCTGTATCTGGGCCCCTCACTCATTATTCCTGTGTCCTTTCCCTGTATCTGGGCCCCTCACTCATTATTCCTGTGTCCTTTCCCCTGTATCTGGGCCCCTCACTCATTATTCCTGTGTCCTTTCCCCTGTATCTGGGCCCCTCACTCATTATTCCTGTGTCCTTTCCCTGTATCTGGGCCCCTCACTCATTATTCCTGTGTCCTTTCCCCTGTATCTGGGCCCCTCACTCATTATTCCTGTGTCCTTTCCCTGTATCTGGGCCCCTCACTCATTATTCCTGTGTCCTTTCCCCTGTATCTGGGCCCCTCACTCATTATTCCTGTGTCCTTTCCCCTGTATCTGGGCCCCTCACTCATTATTCCTGTGTCTTTCCCTGTATCTGGGCCCCTCACTCATTATTCCTGTGTCCTTTCCCCTGTATCTGGGCCCCTCACTCATTATTCCTGTGTCCTTTCCCTGTATCTGGGCCCTCACTCATTATTCCTGTGTCCTTTCCCCTGTATCTGGGCCCCTCACTCATTATTCCTGTGTCCTTTCCCCTGTATCTGGGCCCCTCACTCATTATTCCTGTGTCCTTTCCCCTTGTATCTGGGCCCTCACTCATTATTCCTGTGTCCTTTCCCTGTATCTGGGCCCCTCACTCATTATTCCTGTGTCCTTTCCCCTGTATCTGGGCCCCTCACTCATTATTCCTGTGTCCTTTCCCCTGTATCTGGGCCCTCACTCATTATTCCTGTGTCCTTTCCCCTGTATCTGGGCCCCTCACTCATTATTCCTGTGTCCTTACCCTGTATCTGGGCCCCTCACTCATTATTCCTGTCTTCCCTGTATCTGGGCCCCTCATCATTATTCCTGTGTCCTTTCCCTGTATCTGGGCCCCTCACTCATTATTCCTGTGTCCTTTCCCCTGTATCTGGGCCCCTCACTCATTATTCCTGTGTCCTTTCCCCTGTATCTGGGCCCCTCACTCATTATTCCTGTGTCCTTTCCCCTGTATCTGGGCCCCTCACTCATTATTCCTGTGTCCTTTCCCCTGTATCTGGGCCCCTCACTCATTATTCCTGTGTCCTTTCCCCTGTATCTGGGCCCCTCACTCATTATTCCTGTGTCCTTTCCCCTGTATCTGGGCCCCTCACTCATTATTCCTGTGTCCTTTCCCCTGTATCTGGGCCCCTCACTCATTATTCCTGTGTCCTTTCCCCTGTATCTGGGCCCCTCACTCATTATTCCTGTGTCCTTTCCCCTGTATCTGGGCCCCTCACTCATTATTCCTGTGTCCTTTCCCCTGTATCTGGGCCCCTCACTCATTATTCCTGTGTCCTTTCCCCTGTATCTGGGCCCCTCACTCATTATTCCTGTGTCCTTTCCCCTGTATCTGGGCCCCTCACTCATTATTCCTGTGTCCTTTCCCCTGTATCTGGGCCCCTCACTCATTATTCCTGTGTCCTTTCCCCTGTATCTGGGCCCCTCACTCATTATTCCTGTGTCCTTTCCCCTGTATCTGGGCCCCTCACTCATTATTCCTGTGTCCTTTCCCCTGTATCTGGGCCCCTCACTCATTATTCCTGTGTCCTTTCCCCTGTATCTGGGCCCCTCACTCATTATTCCTGTGTCCTTTCCCCTGTATCTGGGCCCCTCACTCATTATTCCTGTGTCCTTTCCCCTGTATCTGGGCCCCTCACTCATTATTCCTGTGTCCTTTCCCCTGTATCTGGGCCCCTCACTCATTATTCCTGTGTCCTTTCCCCTGTATCTGGGCCCCTCACTCATTATTCCTGTGTCCTTTCCCCTGTATCTGGGCCCCTCACTCATTATTCCTGTGTCCTTTCCCCTGTATCTGGGCCCCTCACTCATTATTCCTGTGTCCTTTCCCCTGTATCTGGGCCCCTCACTCATTATTCCTGTGTCCTTTCCCCTGTATCTGGGCCCCTCACTCATTATTCCTGTGTCCTTTCCCCTGTATCTGGGCCCCTCACTCATTATTCCTGTGTCCTTTCCCCTGTATCTGGGCCCCTCACTCATTATTCCTGTGTCCTTTCCCCTGTATCTGGGCCCCTCACTCATTATTCCTGTGTCCTTTCCCCTGTATCTGGGCCCCTCACTCATTATTCCTGTGTCCTTTCCCCTGTATCTGGGCCCCTCACTCATTATTCCTGTGTCCTTTCCCCTGTATCTGGGCCCCTCACTCATTATTCCTGTGTCCTTTCCCCTGTATCTGGGCCCCTCACTCATTATTCCTGTGTCCTTTCCCCTGTATCTGGGCCCCTCACTCATTATTCCTGTGTCCTTTCCCCTGTATCTGGGCCCCTCACTCATTATTCCTGTGTCCTTTCCCCTGTATCTGGGCCCCTCACTCATTATTCCTGTGTCCTTTCCCCTGTATCTGGGCCCCTCACTCATTATTCCTGTGTCCTTTCCCCTGTATCTGGGCCCCTCACTCATTATTCCTGTGTCCTTTCCCCTGTATCTGGGCCCCTCACTCATTATTCCTGTGTCCTTTCCCCTGTATCTGGGCCCCTCACTCATTATTCCTGTGTCCTTTCCCCTGTATCTGGGCCCCTCACTCATTATTCCTGTGTCCTTTCCCCTGTATCTGGGCCCCTCACTCATTATTCCTGTGTCCTTTCCCCTGTATCTGGGCCCCTCACTCATTATTCCTGTGTCCTTTCCCCTGTATCTGGGCCCCTCACTCATTATTCCTGTGTCCTTTCCCCTGTATCTGGGCCCCTCACTCATTATTCCTGTGTCCTTTCCCCTGTATCTGGGCCCCTCACTCATTATTCCTGTGTCCTTTCCCCTGTATCTGGGCCCCTCACTCATTATTCCTGTGTCCTTTCCCCTGTATCTGGGCCCCTCACTCATTATTCCTGTGTCCTTTCCCCTGTATCTGGGCCCCTCACTCATTATTCCTGTGTCCTTTCCCCTGTATCTGGGCCCCTCACTCATTATTCCTGTGTCCTTTCCCCTGTATCTGGGCCCCTCACTCATTATTCCTGTGTCCTTTCCCCTGTATCTGGGCCCCTCACTCATTATTCCTGTGTCCTTTCCCCTGTATCTGGGCCCCTCACTCATTATTCCTGTGTCCTTTCCCCCTGTATCTGGGCCCCTCACTCATTATTCCTGTGTCCTTTCCCCTGTATCTGGGCCCCTCACTCATTATTCCTGTGTCCTTTCCCCTGTATCTGGGCCCCTCACTCATTATTCCTGTGTCCTTTCCCCTGTATCTGGGCCCCTCACTCATTATTCCTGTGTCCTTTCCCCTGTATCTGGGCCCCTCACTCATTATTCCTGTGTCCTTTCCCCTGTATCTGGGCCCCTCACTCATTATTCCTGTGTCCTTTCCCCTGTATCTGGGCCCCTCACTCATTATTCCTGTGTCCTTTCCCCTGTATCTGGGCCCCTCACTCATTATTCCTGTGTCCTTTCCCTGTATCTGGGCCCCTCACTCATTATTCCTGTGTCCTTTCCCCTGTATCTGGGCCCCTCACTCATTATTCCTGTGTCCTTTCCCCTGTATCTGGGCCCCTCACTCATTATTCCTGTGTCCTTTCCCCTGTATCTGGGCCCCTCACTCATTATTCCTGTGTCCTTTCCCCTGTATCTGGGCCCCTCACTCATTATTCCTGTGTCCTTTCCCCTGTATCTGGGCCCCTCACTCATTATTCCTGTGTCCTTTCCCCTGTATCTGGGCCCCTCACTCATTATTCCTGTGTCCTTTCCCCTGTATCTGGGCCCCTCACTCATTATTCCTGTGTCCTTTCCCCTGTATCTGGGCCCCTCACTCATTATTCCTGTGTCCTTTCCCCTGTATCTGGGCCCCTCACTCATTATTCCTGTGTCCTTTCCCCTGTATCTGGGCCCCTCACTCATTATTCCTGTGTCCTTTCCCCTGTATCTGGGCCCCTCACTCATTATTCCTGTGTCCTTTCCCCTGTATCTGGGCCCCTCACTCATTATTCCTGTGTCCTTTTCCCCTGTATCTGGGCCCCTCACTCATTATTCCTGTGTCCTTTCCCCTGTATCTGGGCCCCTCACTCATTATTCCTGTGTCCTTTCCCCTGTATCTGGGCCCCTCACTCATTATTCCTGTGTCCTTTCCCCTGTATCTGGGCCTCTCACTCATTATTCCTGTGTCCTTTCCCCTGTATCTGGGCCCCTCACTCATTATTCCTGTGTCCTTTCCCCTGTATCTGGGCCCCTCACTCATTATTCCTGTGTCCTTTCCCCTGTATCTGGGCCCCTCACTCATTATTCCTGTGTCCTTTCCCCTGTATCTGGGCCCCTCACTCATTATTCCTGTGTCCTTTCCCTGTATCTGGGCCCCTCACTCATTATTCCTGTGTCCTTTCCCCCTGTATCTGGGCCCCTCACTCATTATTCCTGTGTCCTTTCCCTGTATCTGGGCCCCTCACTCATTATTCCTGTGTCCTTTCCCTGTATCTGGCCCCTCACTCATTATTCCTGTGTCCTTTCCCCTGTATCTGGGCCCCTCACTCATTATTCCTGTGTCCTTTCCCTGTATCTGGGCCCCTCACTCATTATTCCTGTGTCCTTTCCCCTGTATCTGGGCCCCTCACTCATTATTCCTGTGTCCTTTCCCCTGTATCTGGGCCCCTCACTCATTATTCCTGTGTCCTTTCCCCTGTATCTGGGCCCCTCACTCATTATTCCTGTGTCCTTTCCCCTGTATCTGGGCCTCTCACTCATTATTCCTGTGTCCTTTCCCCTCTATCTGGGCCCCTCACTCATTATTCCTGTGTCCTTTCCCCTGTATCTGGGCCCCTCACTCATTATTCCTGTGTCCTTTCCCCTGTATCTGGGCCCCTCTCTCATTGTGTCAGATCTGCTGGTCTGTATTAGGCTGCAGGGAAGGCAAATGCCTGAAAGGAGGTGTGTTTCAGTGCTGCAAGGCGATTGGCCGCTGTTCTTCACTGCCAACCAATCATCACACAGTCCTGACTCACACCTCCAGTCATACTGGGTCACATGGTGCCAAGACAGAGGTCTGGGGGAGTAATCACAGGACGCAGATCAGTGCTGGGTTAACTCTTTAAGGACCAGAGGCGTGCAGAGTGTGAGCGGGGTTAACTCTTTAAGGACCAGAGGGGTGCACGGTGTTGGCGGGGTTAACTGTTTAAGGACCAGAGGAGTGCAGAGTGTGGGCGGTTTTAACTCTATAAGGACCAGTGGGGTGCACAGTGTGGGCGGGGTTAACTCTATAAGGACCAGAGGGGTGCACAGTGTGGGCGGGGTTAACTCTATAAGGCCAGAGGGGTGCACAGTGTGGGTGGGGGTTAACTCTTTAAGAACCAGTGGGGTGCACAGTGTGGGCGGGTTAACTCTTTAAGGACCAGAAGGGTGTACAGTGTTGGCGGTATTAACTCTATAAAGATCAGAGGGGTGTACAGTGTGCCCCCTTCTCCTGATCCTTTAAGGGTTAATGCTTTAATTACACCTACAGGCATGTGCATCAAAAGGATCGGTTCTGGGTAAACCAGCTGCACCATGGTGGGATGGGGTAAATACAATTCCCCAAATTGTCATTGAGTTAAATGGGTCTTTTCCACCCTTTGTATACTAGACAGGTTTACACTGCAAAGCAGAGACCTGTCTAGCATCCCAGGGGTTAAAGTCCCATTTTAATGAATGGGGATGTGTAGAATGTTTATTCCCTCCCCCCCATGGTGCAGTTGGTTTCCTCCAGAATTACGCCTTTATTTAGCTGAAGAATAACATCATTATGAGTGTGAATTAACCCTGTGAGTGCCAGAGACTTATCCAACACACTGCAAAGCAAATCATTGGATAGGCCTCTGGCATTCAAAGGGTTAAAGGAGAACTGACATCCTAATAACAACCTCCAATTTCCTTACTATGGGCAGAAAATCCTAACGGCCCCTATGAATCTTACCGTGTGCTTTTGTTTAAGAGGAAACATCTTTACTCATTCCTGGATGTCAGGTCCACAGGGCAGACATGAGGGGACCTCGGGACCTCAGACCCCACCCACTGCACATGGTAAGGACCAGAGGGGTGCACAACAGATTGCGAGGCATTACTATGTAAACCTCTTTGATCATTAAAGGGTTATTATTACCATGTGCAGTGGGTGGAGTTTGAGGTCCTGCTGGTCACTGTCATGTCAGCCATGAAATCTGAGGATGAGGTCTCTCAAAATTCATAGGGGACATTAGGATTTTTCCGGCCATAGCAAGGGAAGCTGGGGGTTAAAAGTAAAAGAGGAACGGGTTGGAGTAAATCAGATGCAACCTGAGGATCAAATACACATCTGATTTCATTCATAAGGGACATGTAACCCCTAGAACTGACTGACTTGTACTTGTGTTCACACAGCCTGGAGTGTGCAACCTAACACATACACACACATACTGTACACACTCACATACACACACAGCCTGGAGTGTGCAACCTAACACTGACACACATATACTGTACACACTCACATACACACACAGCCTGGAGTGTGCAACCTAACACATACACACACAGCCTGGAGTGTGCAACCTAACACATACACACACATACTGTACACACTCACATACACACACAGCCTGGAGTGTGCAACCTAACACTGACACACATATACTGTACACACTCACATACACACACAGCCTGGAGTGTGCAACCTAACACATACACACACATATTGTACACACTCACATACACACACACAGCCTGGAGTGTGCAACCTAACACAGACACACACAGCCTGGAGTGTGCAACCTAACACACACAGCCTGGAGTGTGCAACCTAACACATACACACACAGCCTGGAGTGTGCAACCTAACACATACACACACAGCCTGGAGTGTGCAACCTAACACATACACACACACAGCCTGGAGTGTGCAACCTAACACAGACACACACACAGCCTGGAGTGTGCAACCTAACACAGACACATACACAGCCTGGAGTGTGCAACCTAACACATACACACACACAGCCTGGAGTGTGCAACCTAACACAGACACACACAGCCTGGAGTGTGCAACCTAACACACACAGCCTGGAGTGTGCAACCTAACACATACACACACAGCCTGGAGTGTGCAACCTAACACATACACACACAGCCTGGAGTGTGCAACCTAACACATACACACACACAGCCTGGAGTGTGCAACCTAACACAGACACATACACAGCCTGGAGTGTGCAACCTAACACATACACACACACAGCCTGGAGTGTGCAACCTAACACATACACACACAGCCTGGAGTGTGCAACATAACACATACACACACACAGCCTGGAGTGTGCAACCTAACACAGACACATACAGCCTGGAGTGTGCAACCTAACACAGACACACACAACCTGGAGTGTGCAACCTAACACATACACACACACAGCCTGGAGTGTGCAACCTAACACATACACACACACAGCCTGATGTGTGCAACCTAACACATACACACACACACAGCCTGGAGTGTGCAACCTAACACAGACACACACAGCCTGGAGTGTGCAACCTAACACATACACATACAACCTGGAGTGTGCAACCTAACACATACACACACACAGCCTGGAGTGTGCAACCTAACACATACACACACACAGCCTGGAGTGTGCAACATAACACATACACACACACAGCCTGGAGTGTGCAACCTAACACAGACACATACAGACTGGAGTGTGCAACCTAACACAGACACACACATACTGTACACACTCACATACACACACAGCCTGGAGTGTGCAACCTAACACATACACACACAGCCTGGAGTGTTGAACCTAACACATACACACACACAGCCTGGAGTGTGCAACCTAACACAGACACACACACAGCCTGGAATGTGCAACCTAACACATACACACACACAGCCTGGAGTGTGCAACCTAACACATACACACACACAGCCTGGAGTGTTGAACCTAACACATACACACACACAGCCTGGAGTGTGCAACCTAACACATACACACACACAGCCTGGAGTGTGCAACCTAACACATACACACACACAGCCTGGAGTGTGCAACCTAACACATACACACACAGCCTGGAGTGTGCAACCTAACACAGACACATACACAGCCTGGAGTGTGCAACCTAACACACACAGCCTGGAGTGTGCAACCTAACACATACACACACACAGCCTGAAGTGTGCAACCTAACACAGACACACACAGCCTGGAGTGTGCAACCTAACACAGACACACACACAGACTGGAGTGTGCAACATAACACATACACACACACAGCCTGGAGTGTGCAACATAACACATACACACACACAGCCTGGAGTGTGCAACCTAACACAGACACACACACAGACTGGAGTGTGCAACATAACACATACACACACACAGCCTGGAGTGTGCAACCTAACACAGACACACACACAGCCTGGAGTGTGCAACCTAACACAGACACATACAGCCTGGAGTGTGCAACCTAACACAGACACACACAGCCTGGGGTGTGCAACCTAACACAGACACATACAACCTGGAGTGTGCAACCTAACACATACACACACACACAGCCTGTAGTGTTGAACCTAACACATACACACACACAGCCTGGTGTGTGCAACCTAACACATACACACACAGCCTGGAGTGTGCAACCTAACACAGACACACACAGCCTGGAGTGTGCAACCTAACACAGACACACATATACTGTACACACTCACATACACACACAGCCTGGCGTGTGCAACCTAACACAGACACACATAGCCTGGCGTGTGCAACCTAACACAGACACGACACACACTGTACACAATCACGTACACACAGCCTGGCGTGTGCAACCTAACACAGACACACACAGCCTGGCGTGTGCAACCTAACACAGACACACGCATACTGTACACACACACATACATACATACACATACACACACAGCCTGGAGTGTGCAACCTAACACAGACACACACATACCGTACACACATACACACACAGCCTGGAGTGTGCAACCTAACACAGACACACACATACCGTACACATGCATGTACACACACAGCCTGGCGTGTGCAACCTAACACAGACACACACAGCCTGGAGTGTGCAACCTAACACAGACACACACATACCGTACACATGCACGTACACACACAGCATGGAGTGTGTAACCTAACAAAGACACACACGTACCGTACACACGCACGCACATACACACACACACACACACACATAGACATACAAACACTCATACATACATACACATACACACACAGCCTGTAGTGTGTAACCTAACACAGACACACACATACCGTACACATGCACGTACACATACAAACTTACACACACACATAAACATACAAACTTACACACACACACACACACACATACACACACACACACACACACACACACACATACAAACACACATACATACTGTGAACAGATGGAATAATTTAGAACTATAACATTTGAAATATTGATCACTGTTTTGTACATTGTGTGACATTTGGGAAATCTGGGGAATCAGAGTGCAGAGTGGGCTGTTAAGTACAGCTCTCTGGCTTGTTTAAAGAATACTTCATGTGCTAAGGAATGTGCTAAGGAATGTGAATTGACTCCTGCTGTGCTTCACTGACCAGTCAGGGGAGGTTATTATGGACCAGTTAAAATGTCCCTTTTTCAAGCACTAATTTGTATTCTTATCTAGATAAGAGTGTCTGGAAGTGTATATAAGCAGTGTGTTTTATCAATAAAGGCTGTTCTGTTCTACCCTCCTTAATACAAGTCTTGGCTGTATTTCTGGAGGGGGTTGGGCTGGGGATTCTCACCTTAGCCACTGCAGGAGCGAATTCACTTGCCTCGCCGGTCTACTGGCGTAGGGCCTCTGGGAACCCCACCTAGGATCCTGCAGCTAAATTCACTAGCTCTGACAGTCTGCCAGGGGGCAGCATCCAGTTGTTCCTGCCTGAGTATCCAGGACCTCCAGGAAGCAGCAGGGCTCCAGCCAGCTGGGGAAGAGGGGCAGCAGCAGTGGCGGTTCAGGAACCGACGACCCCAAAAGGGTCCGTTAAATCCTGGTACCGTCACATTTGGTGGCAGTGAGGTGGGATGCCCTCTTCCTAAAGGCATCCAAACCGCCAACGGGACAATCTCCATCGGGAGATTTGGCTGGAGCCAATTGCAAGCATATGGAGGGGTTCTACATGCAGCTGAAGTGATCCACGTTAAAAGAGATCCTAACTGCCAGAGGTGGAGATGCAAGTGGACCCAGAAAGACTGATTTGATTGAGGCTTTGATGCAGATGGACCGCCTATCAGTTGGAACCGCTATCCCTGCAAGCCTGCAGACCAGCATGGGATCCAGGGAGAGCTCTACAAAGCATGAGGATGCCTTCACCCGAGATGTCAAGATCCGGCTTGCTTTTTATGGGCCCAATCCATTTGCTGAGGTGGTGGATAGAGTCATGGCCATGGTAACTCAGGAGAGGACAGCAGAAAGGGAGGAACGTCTGAGGATGGCAGAACTGGAGAGAGGCCCGAGAGACTCTGGATTTCCACAGAGCTGTGGATCCCGAAAGGGCAAACTGCCTCATCAAGCCTTCAGGGTGTTTGAGGAGAGCACAGGAGACATAGACAGGTACCTGCAAGATTTTGAGAGGCAATGTGCCCTTTATGAGATTGATCAGAGAGACTGGGTAAAAATTCTGGTGGGTAAGCTGACTGGACGTGCAGCCGAGGCATTTAGAGCCTTATCTGATGAAGTCAGCTGCGATTATGCTGAGGTGAAAAGGTGCCTGCTTTCCCGGTATGCAGTTACCCCGGAAGCCTACAGGCGGAAGTTCCGGGATACCCGACGTCGGCAACAGGACTCTTATGCGGAATGGGTGTACCGCATGGACATACTTGGGAACTTTTGAAACAGGGTTACCCGGAGGGTAACCCTGTCAGTTCCGACATAGGAAGAAAATGACGCGATTCGCGTCATAAAAGGGGCGGGGCTTAGTCGCGGAGGGGGGGCGGGACAGAAAAAAAAAAAAAAAACCTGCAAAAAGTCTCTAAGAGGGCGGGGAGTGGGAGGAATCGGGCGGGACAGTGCACAAGTGGGCAGAGTTTCTATTTAAACTCTGCCCACCCGGTAATCCACACATTGCCCCGGAGACCCGGTAATTCAGGCTGAAATCCGGAGTCTCCGGGGCAAAACCGGAGAGTTCCCAGGTATGCGCATGGACCGTGCTTGTGCCAACTGGCTACTGGGCTGCAATGCAAAGACTATGGAGGATTGTCGGCAGCTTCTACTACTGGAGCAATTCTTTCAACATACTCCTCCTGAAGTTCGGGATTGGGTAAGGGACCGTGATCCAGCTACAGTAGGGGAAGCGGCCAAGTTAGCCGACAAATATGTGGAAACCCGATGGAGTGGGCCCTGGCCCTCTCCGGTCCCCCCCACAGGATCTAATGCAACCCCTCGAGGGATCCAGGTACCAGGGCCCTGCCCCATTCCCGTCACTAGCCGCCAACCCAGTAGAAGGCGCAGTTCTGGCCTGCAGTGCTATAATTGTTTGCAGCTGGGACATGTTCGGAGCAATTGCCCTCAGAGACGGTCCAGACCTAGACCCCTGCCCCAGAGGCCGGTATCTCCACTGGTCCCACCCCAGAATGCTCCAAGACAAGCCTACTGTATGGAAAGATATGTGGAGGCTCAAGAGAATGGGCCCTGTCGCTCTCCTGTACAATCCAAAGGAATTACTATGGATACTGGAATGGGCCAGATACCACATTTCAGTCTCATTCCCATCAGTCACAACCAGCCCAGTAGAGGGCACCGCTATGGACTGCAGTGTGATGATTGTTTGCAGCCTGGGCTCGTTCAGAGCAACTACCCTCAGAGACAGTCACAGCCTGGGCTCTTGCCCCAGCAGCCGGTATCTCTACCGGTCCCACCCCGGAGTGCACCAAGACAAGCCTACTGTGGAGAGGACCCTGGCACTGAACCTATGGAGTATAATTTATCCATGCCCATGGCAGTGGATTACAATAATGCCCCTTTTGGCAGGGATGAAGTGTGGGGACCGATCCACGAGGTGAGCCTGGTCCAAACCGCTAGCACAGATAACCGAGGACACCATGGTCAGACAGTGCTGGTGAACGGGCAGCCAGCCAAGGGGTTGAGAGACACTGGGGCCACAATCACTATGGTACAACCCCACAGGGTCCCCCACAGGCAGAGAACTGGCCGGACAGTGGCAGTACGAGTTGCAGGAGGAGCCATACACCAGATTCCCTTGGCCCGGATCACACTGGATTGGGGTGCTGGTGAAAGAGACTGTGAGGTGGGAGTGATGTCTGGCATCCCAGCTGAGGTACTGTTAGCAAATGATTTGGGGTATCTTACCAGTGCCTTCACAAGCTCCATGTCTGTACAACCCCAAAGGTGGCTGCATTTCTGAATATGTTTGTAGGAAAAATGGACAGTTGTTACACAGCTGGAGCTTCTCCCTCCACCTTTACCATTCAGTGCAGACCTAGCAGGTATAACAAAAAGGCTGATAGACTATCCTGGCAAGAAGATACCTGAAAGACTTTGTGGACAGTGCAGAGGTGGATCCGTTGGGATCACACCTGGTCTGTCCAAGACTTGGGGGGGGGGATAGTGTGACCAGATGGAATAATTTAGAACTATAACATTTGACATATTGATCACTGTTTTGTACATTGTGTGACATTTGGGAAATCTGGGGAATCAGATTGCAGAGTGGGCTGTTAAGTACAGCTCTCTGGCTTGTGTAAAGAATACTCCATGTGCTAAGGAATGTGCTAAGGAATGTGAATTGACTCCTGCTGTGCTTCACTGACCAGTCAGGGGAGGTTATTATGGACCAGTTAAAATGTCCCTTTTTCAAGCACTAATTTGTATTCTTTTCTTGATAAGAGTGTCTGGAAGTGTATATAAGCAGTGTGTTTTATCAATAAAGGCTGTTCTGTTCTACCCTCCTTAATACAAGTCTCGGCTGTATTTCTGGAGGGGGTTGGGCTGGGGATTCTCACCTTAGCCACTGCAGGAGTGAATTCACTTGCCTCGCCGGTCTACTGGCGTAGGGCCTCTGGGAACCCCACCTAGGATTCTGCAGCTAAATTCACTAGCTCTGCCAGTCTGCCTGGAGGCAGCATCAGTTGTTCCTGCCTGAGTATCCAGGACCTCCAGGAAGCGGCAGGGCTCCAGCCAGCCAGGGAAGAGGGGCAGCAGCAGTGGCGGTTCAGGAACCGACGACCCCAAAAGGGTCCGGTAAATCCTGGTACCGTCACACATACACATACACACACACAGCCTGGAGTGTGCAACCTAACACAAACACACACATACCGTACACATGCACGTACACATACAAACATACACACACACAGAGACATAAAAACACACATTATATACACATACACACACAACCTGGAGTGTGCAACCTAACACAGACACACACATACCGTACACACGCACATACACATACAAACATACACACACATACACACACACACATGCAAACACACATACACACTCAGCCTCGAGTGTGCAACCTAACACAGACACACACATACTGTACACATGCACGTACACATACAAACATACACACACACACACATAGACATACAAACACACATACATACATACATACATACACATACACACACTGTTATGTCCCCAACTAGTGGTATATGATGCAACACATACAACTTGTGCAGGTCAGTGGAGTAGCAACTGGCCAACTCTGTTTATTTGCATTACAACACTGCAGGGCAAAATCCTGAATCATGCTTGCCAGCACATCAGCTGCCCTCTGTTGCACAGAGAAGCAGGAAGGCTCTTTACAGTGCTGTGACTTGCTCCAGACTGAGGAGGGCAACTAGGAAGCATAGATGCATGATGTCACTTCCTGGTTCCTCTCGCATTCGGCTGCCCAAGACATTGCCTGCCAACAATACCAATGAACACCACATATCTCTCTTTCCTGAAAAAAAGACAGACACACCACATAAAAACAGTAGGGAGGGGAGAGAGAGATCTGGAACAGCCTCAGGGTCGTCTCCAGCTACGAAAAACTTCATCAGGTTCCCATCTCACAGGAGGGCGGATTGTCCGGGCGGGCCTGACGCTTGATGGAGGGGTATTTGATTCCTCGGCATTTGCTGAAGATCTTGCTTCCTGAACCATTTCGGGAGACTGGGTTATTGGCTGAGAAGTCTCATTCTCTAT
Source organism: Rhinophrynus dorsalis (assembly GCA_037306005.1). NCBI lineage: Eukaryota > Metazoa > Chordata > Amphibia > Anura > Rhinophrynidae > Rhinophrynus > Rhinophrynus dorsalis. Next base: position 7,435,748 of record CM074725.1, on the reverse strand, counting down.
GAGAGGTAGGCCTGGGGTCGAGGCCCTAAACTGCCAGGCACCATCATCCTCAAGCCCGGAATCTTTCAAAAGGACATCAGCTGAAGTATGGTTTGGCAGCCCAGGCCGTAATTGATCAATGTGTCTTTTCCATGTGATTCCGTTGTCTGTCAAGACTACGTAAGTGTGAGAACCCAGCACTCTTGTGATGTTTCCAGCAGCCCATCGCTGAGGGCCTTGATAACTGCGAGCCCATACTCTGTCTCCTATCTTGAAAAACGAGAACCGGCTGGAAGATACAGAAAGTGGACTAGAAGACAAAGAGGAAGCAGTGGAAGGCTTTAACACATCCAATTTAGTGTGAAGTGGGCCACCAAAAAGGAGAGTTGCAGAAGACATCCCAGTGGCAGCATGAGGGGTAGTCCGGTAAGCAAAAAGAAACTCCAGGAGAGTAGTGGAGACATCCAACGAATTAGCAGCCACGAGAGCTGCCTTGAGGGTCTGGACAAAATGTTCAGCTAGGCCATTGGTGGCAGGATGGTAAGGAGCTGAGGTGCTGTGATAGATACCAAGAGAGTCCAGAAACGTCCGAAACTCCTGGGACATAAATTGGGGCCCATTATCAGAGACCAAAAGGCGTGGAAGACCAAACACAGCAAAGATCTTCTTGAGGACTTGAATTGTAGCAGCTGCAGTTGTGGTAGACATAGGCCAAACCTCCGGCCATTTAGAGTGGGCATCCACCAGCACCAGAAAGGATTTCCCATGAATTGGACCAGCAAAATCGACATGGAGCCGGTCCCAAGGATGAGACGGGCGGTCCCACAGAATGACAGGGGAGGAAGGCAACTGCTTCTGGGACTGGGCACAGCCCGGGCAAGCACGAACCCAGTTGACAATATCCACATCCAGCAAAGGCCACCATACTGAGGAGTGGGCTTGTTGCTTCATGTGGACTATGCACGGGTGTCCTTCATGCAGGAGACGCAGAGTTGTGTGTTGCAACGAGGGGGGACCCAGGACTCTGGAGTCCCACAGAATGCAACCATCAGACACACACAACTTCAGTCTGCGGAACCAGTATGGGCGGAATTGTAGAGGTACAGTAGAAGGCCATCCAGACTGTGCATATTTATACACCTGAGTCAAAACTGCATCCATACAAACTGCTTGAGCAATCTTTCTCGAAGTACAGACAGTGGTGTAGCAAATCTGATGCTGGTCAGAGGTGAAAGAGGGGATCTGAGCATGTTCAGAAGATACAAAGGTAGATTGATGAAGAGGAAGTCTAGAAAAAGCATCGGCATTTGCATGCATGGAGTGAGGTTGGTTATCTAATAGAATACGTGAAAGCGCCTAAATATAATGCATAGCGTTGAAGGTGAGCGGCTGCGGTCGGGGAGATGCCTTTCATTGGGTTGAAAATTGCCAGCAGAGGCTTGTGGTCAGTGACGAGTGTGAAATGGCGGCCATATAAGTACAAGGTACATTTTTGTAGTGCCCATATTATGGCTAAGGCCTCTTTATCAATCTGAGCATAGTTCTTCTCCGCAGGCGTTAGGGACCATGAAGCAAAAGCTATGGGTTGCTCAGACCCATCCGGCATCACATGAGACAAAACAGCACCGAGCCCATATGGAGAAGCATCACAAGCAACCGTCACAGGCTTTTGTAGATCATAATGGACCAGCACTTTCGAGGTCAAGATGAGGTCTTTAGTGGCCTGGAATGCCTCCTGACGTTCCCTAGACCAGAGCCAGGGGGTCTTTGTTTCCAGAAGTCGATGTAAAGGGTGAAGAACTCTTGCTAGATTAGGCAGAAAACAGTGATGATAACTGAGAAGCCCAAGATAAGAGCCTAGCTGAGAAACATCAGATGGAGGAGGGGTGTTGACTAGAGCTTGAACTTTGTCTTTAGCGGTATGTAAACCCTCCTTCGATATCACGTGACCGCAAAATGTTAGCTGTTTCTGAAAAAATTGGCATTTCACAAAGCTTCAGACAAATTTGTCCGGAAATTACAGGTCACAGCCATGCGTCTGAGTTCCACCATAAAAGACTGAACACTCTCCCCCTGATGTTGCTTTCTCGTATAGAAACGGAACCTTTCTGCAATCTCAAGGGGCTTAGGTTGGTAGAAATGTGTTAAAGCATTAAGCAAATCTTTTAGAGACTTATCTCCTGGAGAATCAGGGGCTAATACATTTTGTAATACAGCAAAAGGTTTCCTGCCAACAACAGTAAGAAAGACAGCAGTTTGTTTTCCTTCAGGAATGTCATTTGCAGCCATAAACTGCTTTAATCTCTCAAAATAAGTAAACCATGTTTCCTCTCCTTCATTAAATTCTTGTAACGTTCCAAACAGGGCAGCCATGATAAGAGGTGGTAAGCAATCAGTTGTAATACTGTATAGGATGACAAGCACAGTCCAGTAATAATCTTGTAGGAGATTATGGTTTCAGAAACACTAGCATAGATGGCTGGATAGATATATATTGCAGGAATACCTGGTTCTCCAGGAGCAGACAGGCCAGCAGGGATACACACTAAATCCGTAGAAGGAATAGTCCACAGCCTCGTCGCCACTGTTATGTCCCCAACTAGTGGTATATGATGCAATGAATCCATATACAACTTGTGCAGGTCAATGGAGTAGCAACTGGCCAACTCTGTTTATTTGCATTACAACACTGCAGGGCAAAGTCCTGAATCATGCTTGCCAGTCCATCAGCTGGCCTCTGTTGCAGAGAGGAGCAGGAAGGCTCTTTACAGTGCTGTGACTTGCTCCAGGCTAAGGAGGACAACTAGGAAGCATAGATGCATGATGTCACTTCCTGGTTCCTCTTGCATTCGGCTGCCCAAGACATTGACTGCCAACAATACCAACGAACACCACACACACAGCCTGGAGTGTGCAACCTAACACAGAGACACACATACTGTACACACACCTACACATACAAACATACACACACACACACACACATAGACATACAAACACACACACACAGACATACGTACACACACATACACACACGCAGCCTGGAGTGTGCAAACTAACACAGTCACACACATACCGTACACACACACACACACACACATAGACACACAAACACACATACATACACACTAAGCCTCGAGTGTGCAATCTAACACACACACATACACATACCATACACACCCACACATATTTGCATAACATACATATACACATACACACACACACTTACTCACGTGCACAAATCCACACACATGAATGCAAACATACATTTACATACACACACACACATACGTAGAAAACACACTCATATATACACACAGATACTCACACACATGCACAAATTCACACAAATATGCACACATGCACACACACACATATATACACAGACATGCCTATGCATACACACATATACATACATACATACACATGCACACACACACACTCATACATATGCACACACATACATAGACACACACACACATACATAGGCACACACAGACACACACTCATGTATACAAATATATCACTCATATGTGGAGATTTTTACACACAAACTGATAGCAAGTGTTCATCTTTATTAAACAGAATCGAAGCTTTTTAATACAAATTGGGTGATCTCTATCCAAAATAATCCTGAAATGCAAAGTGCTGATTAAAAAACCTTAGAACATTTGTAATGCTTATGAAATAAAGTAAATAAGTAGTTTTGTAAATAGTGGAAAAATAGTAGCGTGGATTGAGTTTGACGTAAACACCAAAACAAATGACCTAGATTTGCTATATTTCACTGTTTGCTCATTACCCAGGCGTAACGTAGTGCGGAGAGTCTCGGACCGCGTCCCCAGGAATACTCACCGCTCCTGTCTACTGGATATCTGTTCGTAAACACAGGCGACTCAATCACCATGCGTGCGCCACTATTACCAACTAGTGAATAAGCAGGGGTATCGTGAAACGCTGCGCTGTTGGTGCACAAAGACTAATGTTGAAAAAAACTGACAGAGTGCAATAATAAAATTAGGCAAATACAGATGCAAATAGATGCTTTTTTAAACAAATTGCAGCTTATTATTTTGAGTGCCCTTAGTCACTGTGTGCCATGAAGCACGTGTAATGGCATGTTATAGAAAAAGAGAATTTGACGGCAGATAAGAACCATTTCAGCCCATCTAGTCACCCATTTTCCTACTGTAAAAACCTCAAACCTTATTTGGTCCTTGGTCTTGTCTTATGTTCAGGACTGCCTTATGCCTATCCCATGCATGCTTACATTCCGTCACTGTATTAACCTTTACCACTTCTGCTGGTAGGCTATTCCACTTATCTACTACCCTCTTATACAATTAAACTCATAGATTTAACCTTTGCTATGCAACCTATTGCTCTGCAATGCATCTCACACTCTTCTGGCATATAAAGGGTTGTGTTTGCATAAGGTGTTAAACTTTAAGATTATATTAGGGTTTATGTATAAAAGTGGAAAAATTCTGTGTTAAATCATGCTCACACATACATTCATACACTCACATACATTCACAAACACTCACTAACACATACATATACACACATCCACACACACGCACATCCACGCACACACACACCCATATACACACACACACACACACACACACATACATACACTCACATACATGCACATACACACACACACATACAAATACCCAGCGCATGGGATGTCTTTTTGAAGCAAGTGATAATGGTCTAATAACTATTTATTCAGTAAGATGAACAGTGAGACTATCACACAGACCAGTTGCACCTTTAGACACAGACATTTTCCAAATAACTATCGATTCAAATGGGATTTTTAACCCCTTGAATTCTGGAGAGTTCTCCAGCATATTGCAGAGCTCCCATTCATATCCCTGAGGATTTTAATTTCTCATCGTGTGGCAGCCGGAGTCATCACTAGGAAAGTGACAAACACGGCAGCAAATTAACTGTGCAAGTTTCTAGATTCCCTGTGTGTGTCAAAGAGATTTCTGGGATTTAAGCATTAAAAGCACAATTATAAAGGAATATTAATGATTACTATGTAAGATATATACTGTACATTGCAGAGTATATCCTGCTCAGTAAAACAAGGTATTCCTGTGGCTGAGAGATGTTTTATTAAAAATGTATCAACACTCAGTTACACTTTGTGGGTGCAGTACACCTCCAGGGCCTGAAATGTTATGGTGGCACTGTTGCTACAACAGTCTATGTGAATGTCTGACCCGTGGACCACAAACCTCCTTAAGATGGTGTAGTAATAGCGCCACTGTAACATTTCAGACCATGGAGGTGTACTGCACCCAAAAAGTGAAAGACTGAGCTAAAATAACCTTTGAATGAAACATCTCTCAGCTGTGTTTTTACCTTGTGTTACTCAGCAGAATAAGACATAGTAAGAACTAATATCCCTTTAAAGGGGAACATTCACCTCTAAAATACGTTTTCTTATTTGCTTAAGCTATTAAAATTGTATTTGGAGCCGTGTTTTGTTTTCCTACTTACATACTTTCTAATATAGTTGATCATTAATGAACACCTGATGCTGGGCACTTCTGCATTCTGTGGCCCAGCGGTGCAGAACTTCCCAGTCCTGTAATTTTCCTCCCCCCTCCCTCCCAGCTGTCCCTTCGTACATATGTTCATCTGGTTTATCATTACAGCAAGCTCCGTTTATCATTATACTGAGGTTGGAAGTCCTGTGCCACTGGGCCGCAGAATGCAGAAGTGCCCAACATCACGTGTACATTAAAGATCATATTTATATTAGAAAGTATGTAAGTAGAAAAGAAAAAAAAACATGGATCCAAATACAATTTTAATATCTTAACCTCTTAACGACCGGCCAATCGGCACGGTGCGGTCACTTAAGAACCACGGAGCATTTTTTTTTTCGAATTCCGCTTCAGACTCCATGAACACCGTGCAGCCGCGGGAGGAGCAAGGAATTCCATGCCGGTCATAGTACGTCATGGGTCGTTAAGTCAGATCGACCCATGACGTACTATGACCATCAAGGGTCGTTAAGGGGTTAAGCAAATACAAAAAAAGTATTCTAGAGGTCAAAGTCCCCCTTTAGATGAAAGGGAATTTGGTCAATGTTGATATCCCTTATGGTGCAGATACACCGTTAACTTAATATATCAGTCTTAGACTGGGAGACAGAGGGACAAAGGGGTGAATTTCAGGCATTGACTACACGATAAATCAGGCGCGGTTATCTATATCCCGGCCCTACGTCTGTCCCTGTTGCACTACAGGGAGTGAGGTGGGTCAGTCTGTAGGTCCTTTAGGGAGGGTCTATGATGTAATCCTTGTTAAACGCTGCACATTACAGGAGGCGTAGATACATAATGACACCATTTCCCTGCGCAGGCTATAAGGCAGGCCTACTCATCGCGCTGGCCTCTACAGCTTAGCGATGGAGGAGTGCGTCTTACCGGATGAACGGTAACAATCAGACGCTCAGTGGGGGTTACCTGATCATCCCTTTAACTCTTTTAGTACCATTGCTTTGCAACGCGTTGGATATCTCCCTGGCACTTAAATGGTAAAAAGGGAAAAATGCATGTTCCACAGATTCATGGGAGCCATTGCATCCTCCGTAGTAATCCGTGTAACCCTGAGGCCTACATCTTTTTCATGTGACCCTTTTTAAAGAGACAGTTCCACCTGTTTTGACTTTACATAATCTGCAAGCGGATAATATGTAAAGTTAAATTGCCTAAACTTTTTATTATTATCTTTTACACTTCTATGTCTGTGACAGTGAGAGCGTGAGTGGGAGAACTTTCTGTGTGTGAGTGTGAATCAGCTGAGAGACTACACAGTGATAAATAGATACAATGTACAAATCAGCTGAGAGACTACACAGTGATAAATAGACACAATGTACAAATCAGCTGAGAGACTACACAGTGATAAATAGATACAATGTACAAATCAGCTGAGAGACTACACAGTGATAAATAGATACAATGTACAAATCAGCTGAGATACTACACAGTGATAAATAGATACAATGTACAAATCAGCTGAGAGACTACACAGTGATAAATAGATACAATGTACAAATCAGCTGAGATACTACACAGTGATAAATAGACACAATGTACAAATCAGCTGAGAGACTACACAGTGATAAATAGATACAATGTACAAATCAGCTGAGAGACTACACAGTGATAAATAGATACAATGTACAAATCAGCTGAGAGACTACACAGTGATAAATAGACACAATGTACAAATCAGCTGAGAGACTACACAGTGATAAATAGATACAATGTACAAATCAGCTGAGAGACTACACAGTGATAAATAGATACAATGTACAAATCAGCTGAGATACTACACAGTGATAAATAGACACAATGTACAAATCAGCTGAGAGACTACACAGTGATAAATAGATACAATGTACAAATCAGCTGAGAGACTACACAGTGATAAATAGATACAATGTACAAATCAGCAGAGAGAATACACAGTGATAAATAGATACAATGTACAAATCAGCTGAGAGACTACACGGTGATAAATAGATACAATGTACAAATCAGCTGAGAGACTACATGGTGATAAATAGATACAATGTACAAATCAGCTGAGAGACTACACAGTGATAAATAGACACAATGTACAAATCAGCTGAGAGACTACATAGTGATACACAGATACAATGTACAAATCAGCAGAGAGAATACACAGTGATAAATAGACACAATGTACAAATCAGCTGATAGACTACACAGTGATAAATAGACACAATGTACAAATCAGCTGATAGACTACACAGTGATAAATAGATACAATGTACAAATCAGCTAAGAGAATACACAGTGATAAATAGATACAATGTACAAATCAGCTGAGAGACTACACAGTGATAAATAGACACAATGTACAAATCAGCTGAGAGACTACACAGTGATAAATAGACACAATGTACAAATCAGCTGAGAGACTACACAGTGATAAATAGATACAATGTACAAATCAGCTGAGAGACTACACAGTGATAAATAGATACAATGTACAAATCAGCAGAGAGAATACACAGTGATAAATAGATACAATGTACAAATCAGCTGAGAGACTACACGGTGATAAATAGATACAATGTACAAATCAGCTGAGAGACTACATGGTGATAAATAGATACAATGTACAAATCAGCTGAGAGACTACACAGTGATAAATAGACACAATGTACAAATCAGCTGAGAGACTACATAGTGATACACAGATACAATGTACAAATCAGCAGAGAGAATACACAGTGATAAATAGACACAATGTACAAATCAGCTGATAGACTACACAGTGATAAATAGACACAATGTACAAATCAGCTGATAGACTACACAGTGATAAATAGATACAATGTACAAATCAGCTAAGAGACTACACAGTGATAAATAGACACAATGTACAAATCAGCTGAGACACTACACAGTGATGTATAGATACAATGTAGAAATCAGCTGAGAGACTGCACAGTGATAAATAGATACAATGTACAAATCAGCTGAGAGACTACACAGTGATACATAGATACAATGTACAAATCACCTGAGAGACTACACGGTGATAAATAGATACAATGTATAAATCAGCTGAGATACTACACGGTGATAAATAGATACAATGTACAAATCAGCTGAGAGACTACACTGTGATAAATAGATACAATGTACAAATCAGCTGAAAGACTACACAGTGATAAATAGATACAATGTACAAATCACCTGAGAGACTACACAGTGATAAATAGATACAATGTACAAATCAGCTGAGAGACTACACGGTGATAAATAGATACAATGTACAAATCAGCTGAGAGACTACATGGTGATAAATAGATACAATGTACAAATCAGCGAGAGACTACACAGTGATAAATAGATACAATGTACAAATCAGCGAGAGACTACACAGTGATAAATAGATACAATGTACAAATCAGCGAGAGACTACACAGTGATAAATAGATACAATGTACAAATCAGCTGAGAGACTACATGGTGATAAATAGATACAATGTACAAATCAGCGAGAGACTACACAGTGATAAATAGATACAATGTACAAATCAGCTGAGAGACTACACAGTGATAAATAGATACAATGTACAAATCAGCTGAGAGACTACACGGCGATAAATAGATACAATGTACAAATCAGCGAGAGACTACATGGTGATAAATAGATACAATGTACAAATCAGCTGAGAGACTACACAGTGATAAATAGATACAATGTACAAATCAGCTGAGAGACTATACGGTGATAAATAGATACAATGTACAAATCAGCTGAGAGACTACACAGTGATAAATAGATACAATGTACAAATCAGCTGAGAGACTACACGGTGATAAATAGATACAATGTTCAAATCAGCTGAGAGACTACACAGTGATAAATAGATACAATGTACAAATCAGCTGAGAGACTACACAGTGATAAATAGATACAATGTACAAATCAGCTGAGACGCTACACAGTGATAAATAGATACAATGTACAAATCAGCTGAGAGACTACACAGTGATAAATAGATACAATGTACAAATCAGCTGGGAGACTACACAGTGATAAATAGATACAATGTACAAATCAGCTGAGACGCTACACAGTGATAAATAGATACAATGTACAAATCAGCTGAGAGACTACACAGTGATACATAGATACAATGTACAAATCAGCTGAGACACTACACAGTGATAAATAGATACAATGTACAAATCAGCTGAGAGACTACACAGTGATAAATAGATACAATGTACAAATCAGCTGAGACGCTACACAGTGATAAATAGATACAATGTACAAATCAGCTGAGACGCTACACAGTGATAAATAGATACAATGTACAAATCAGCTGGGAGACTACACAGTGATAAATAGATACAATGTACAAATCAGCTGAGACGCTACACAGTGATAAATAGATACAATGTACAAATCAGCTGAGAGACTACACGGTGAATCAGCTGAGAGACTACACAGTGATATAAAGACAGTGAATCGGCAGAGAGACTACACACTGATATAAAGACAGTGAATCGGCAGAGAGACTACACAGTGATAAAAAGATTCAATGTAAAAAGACAGTGAATCAGCTGAGAGAAGCCGCCTGTACAGCAGCAGATCAATCAGCGACACCGCAGCATTATATATAAGTACCTTTGTGCTTACTGTCCCCAGACTGGCAGCTGTATGTAAACAGAAATTCCACTATCTCCTGTTACACTCAAAAGTGTAAAAACCATGTGAAAATTAAATAAATACATAAATAATAATAAAAAAGTCCAGGACGTTTGTCTTTACTAGTTATGTCTTTGCAGAATATGTAAATTGAAGATAAGGTGGAATGTCTGACTTGCTATAGTGCAGTGGTTCCCAGCCCTCTCCTCTAGGGGGTGCCGAACAGGCCAGGTCTTTAGTGTTTCCCTTCTTGCACACAGGTCAGTTAATCAGGGGCTCAGGCATTTTATTATCCCTCTTGTGCACAAGCAGGGAAACCCTGGCCTGTTAGGCACCCCTTAGAGGAGAGGGCTGGGAACTACTGGTCTGTACTGGGGATGGGGAACCTGAGACCCTCCAGCTGTTCTTCTGCAGCAACTGCCTGGGGATGATGGGAATTGTAGTCCTGAACAGCTGGTGGCCTCAGGTTGCTCACTGATATTTTATACCAGTGGTTCCCTTCTTTCATGACAGGCCATGTCTCTTAGGAACGTATGTTAAAAAAAAAAATGGAGGAGTTCTGGAGCAAACCATTTTCACTAAGAGAAAACTAAAAATGCTGAAAATTTCCATGGGTTTAAATGAGGATTTTAACCCCTTGAGTGCTAGGGAGATCGCTAGTGCGTTGTTTTGCAGTGAGTTGGACACCTCTCTAGCATTGAAGAGTTTTAAAGTGATAGTAATGATTCACAATAAAATCTGCTCCAATTAATCTTCATAGTATTTGGACTTTGGAGAGTGTTATTTCAATACTGTCAGAGTTGTAGTACAAGAGTAATTGAATGATAAAGTATCCCCCTCCCGCCCCTTTTACGGATGTTACAATGCTCATCTCAGAGCAGCAAGGCTGTCTGGATGGATCACAGAGAGGGACAATCTTCAGTGATCAGAAGGAAAAACCTTAAATACCTGTTAAGGGGGGGCAGGATTTTCCTTATGATCACAGTAAGAAGATTGTCCTTTCCTGTGATCTGTGCAGTCAAGAGACCAGATTCCACATCTGAGGTGAGCAGTGTTACACTAGGTAAAAGGGGCGGGAGGGAGATACTTTATCATTCAATTACTCTTATACTACAACTCTGACAGTATTAAAATAACACTCTCCATGGCCTAAATACTATATAGATTAATTGGAGCTGCTTTAATTGTGAAACATTACTATCCCTTTAAACCCCCATTTCATTAATTGGCAATTTTTAGTTTTCCCCTGTATTGCTAATGGTTTGACCCAGAAACTCCTCCAATTTTCTTTTGAACTTACGGCCCTTAGGATGTCCCTGCTCGTGCACAGGACAGTTAATGAAATGCCTGAGCACCTAATTAACTCACGTGAGCGCAAGCAAGGAAACATCATAGACCTGGTCTGTTAGACGCCCCCTAGAGGATAGGGTTGGGATTCTCTACCCTAGTGGATACATTGACGTCTGTCAAAGGAGAAGAGTGAGAAAGAAAAGGGGAGCGCCCCTGTGTGTATCAATAGGCGCGATAAATAGTCCACCACCAAACACACCAAATGGAAATACACTCACAATGATATTGCGTTGGAGAAGACTTATGGCCAGTCCAACTTAGAAGGCCTCTGGAGTCTTCCCACTGTCTCCAGACACAGTGTCTGTGTCGGCTGCTCGACCAATCGCTCGCTCTCCCCATCGGCATAGATACACTCAAATGACAAGAAGAAATGGGAGCGCCAATAGCGTATTTTTTTCAAAAGATTTATCCCACAGAGTAATAATTGTCTTATACTCACATGTAATCAATGCCAGGCACTTGTTATGAAGATAACTGGCTCACTCGGTAACAGAGATATTCACCTGTCTCCGTTTGGGTACAGCGCTCATCAGCAGATCTAATATAGGTAGACGGAGGCTCGAACTTTCCACAATATACTAATATAATAATTCGCTAAAACGTGTGTAACGATGCAGTCATGTGCAATAGAGACTGCCCATGATGAGGCTGATACAGAGCGGCTGTGTATCAGCTGTGGCGCGGGAAGTCTCTACTCTGCGTGACTGCCCCGCGACCGGCTGGCAGTGGCACTGTGGCCCGTGTAACAGGCTCTTCAACTAGCAGAGTAATAACTGTCTTATACTCACATGTAATCGATGCCAGGCACTTGTTATGAAGATAACTGGCTCACTTGGTACCGGAGATATTCACCCGTCTCCGTTCTGGTACAGCGCTCATCAGCAGATCTAATATAGGTAGACGGAGGCTCGAACTTTCCACAAAAAGAAGAATAACACAAATAAAATGAAAATGATAATGAAGAAGAAAAATAATAATAATTATACTAAAAATAAATAATGCAATATAAATGAAAAATAACAAAAAATAATAATGATGACAGATATTATATGAAAAGTAAATACAAATAAAAATAAAATTAAATTTAATTTCATTCATTTGTTTATATATATATGTTTATTTTTATTATCATTATGAGTATATGAGTATAAGACAATTATTACTCTGTGGGATAAATCTTTTGAGAATAATACCCTATTGGCGCCTCCATATTTTCTTCTCGTTTGAGTGGATACATTGAAGGGCAGCCAATGGCATTGGAGGATGACATCACTGACACTGCACTGATAAAAATATATGACATCACTGGCACCGCACTGATAAAAATATAATGACATCACTGGTGCTGCACTGATAAAAATATATGACATCACTGGCACCGCACTGATAAAAATATAATGACATCACTGGTGCTGCACTGATAGAATGATAATGAAATCACTGGTGCTGCACTGATAGAATTATAATGACATCACTGGTTCTGCACTGATAGAATTATAATGACATCACTGGTGCTGCACTGATAGAATTGTAATGACATCACTAGTGCTGCACCTGATAAAATTATAATGACATCACTGGTGCTGCACTGATAGAATTGTAATGACATCACTGGTGCTGCACTGATAGAATTGTAATGACATCACTGGTGCTCCACTGATTAGAATGATAATGACATCACTGTTGCTGCACTGATATAATTATAATGACATCACTGGCACCGCACTGATAGAATTATAATGACATCACAGGTGCTGCAGTAATAGAATGATAATGACATCACTGGTGCTGCACTGATATAATTATAATGACATCACTGGTGCTGCACTAATAGAATTATCATGACATCACTGGCACCGCACTGATATAATTATAATGACATCACTGGTGCTGCACTGATAGAATGATAATGACATCACTGTTGCTGCACTGATAGAATGATAATGACATCACAGGTGCTGCAGTGATAGAATTATTATACACCCCAGCTCAGTAATACAGACCCAGAGGCAGCAGTGTTCTGAACTCCTGTGATCCCCTCTTGTCCCCTCTTATCCTACAGGTTGTCTGCCTACGAGGTAAGGTTTGTCTGGTGACCGGTGCCAGCTCTGGGATTGGCGCGGGCACTGCATTGCTTTTCGCCCGACTCGGAGCCCGGTTGGCCCTGAATGGGAGAAATGAAGAGAAGCTGAGGGAGACGGCTCAGGGCTGTGAGGAGTTCTGTGACCAGAAGGTAAAACAGCGAACAAGAACATGGAATAAATGTGGGACAAACCAACTGCATCATAGGGGAAAGATAGAAACATTATTTTGATATTAAATATGCTTTTAACCCCTTGATGGCTAGAGTGAACTCCAATGTATCTCAGCGTCTCTCCCCAGACTTCACTGGATTTAAATGAGCGTTACAGGAACCAGAGGAGTGTGCATCACATTGCAGAGCAATACACTGCCCCCCCCACACACACACACTGGTCTTCAAGGTGTTAACTAAATGGACATTTTGGGTATTTTTATTGTCCCTTTATGGTTTAGTTGGTTTGCCTCCAGAATTGATACATTTGGTACATAATTGGTACATTTGTTTTGCACAGACTTTTATCTAATGTATTAAAGTGGACCTATCCCTTTAACCCTTTCAGTGCCTGGGCCTTGTACTAGGTCTTAGACCCTGCAGGCTGGACACATTTTCACCATATTCGGGTATATTCCTGTAGGTAACTGGTTACATATGGAAAACTAATATATTGTTTGTTTTTTATCAGAACTAATTCAGCTTTTTCATGGTTTTGCATGTGAATTCAATTTTTCATTGTGTGACTAGTTATGATGTCATAAATACAAAAAATGTAAAAAAAAATTACTTATTTTGCTAATATCATACACTATATATATCAAAAACATCTGCTGGGTGTGAAAGTTTCAATATTTTTTAAAAAGCCCTGAATACTCAAGAACAACAATACCAAATATGTATAATTTTACCTACACGCACGGCCTATGCAGACATCTAACTAACAGGAGACAAAATGCACATTCTATTGATTACATTATAAAACTTCATTAAATCAACCCAATAACTACATAAAAGGATGTATTTCCTGAAAGTAGAATAACATTAAAGGGATAGTAATACTTCATTTTATCTTTATTTTATGTTGTAGGCATTAAAAAAACATGAAGAACAATATAAGTCTTATCTCTCAAACCTTTATGGTTTGAGAGATATTCACAAGCAAAGTTTCCCCTCCCGCCCCTTTTACCTAGTGTAAGCCATCTCTTCTCAGATGTGGAATCCAGTACATAGACCAGACAGATAACAGAAGGGGACAATCTTCTTCCTATGAGAACAATGAAAGCCCTGCCCCCCTTTTACCTAGTGTAAGCCATCTCTTCTCAGATGTGGAATCCAGTACATAGACCAGACAGATAACAGAAGGGGACAATCTTCTTCCTATGAGAACAATGAAAGCCCCGCCCCTTTTACCTAGTGTAAGCCATCTCTTCTCAGATGTGGAATCCAGTACATAGACCAGACAGATAACAGAAGGGGACAATCTTCTTCCTATGAGAACAATGAAAACCCTGCCCCTTTTACCTAGTGTAAGCCATCTCTTCTCAGATGTGGAATACAGTGTATAGACCAGACAGATAACAGCAGGGGACAATCTTCTTCCTATGAGAACAATGAAAGCCCTGCCCCCCTTTTACCTAGTGTAAGCCATCTCTTCTCAGATGTGGAATACAGTGTATAGACCAGACAGATAACAGCAGGGGACAATCTTCTTCCTATGAGAACAATTAAATCCCTGCCCCCCTTGAGAAGTGGGAGGAACAGGGTAGGAAGAAGTAGAAGTTGGCAGAACAGGATGGGAAGGGGGAGAAGTAAGAGAAACAGGTTGGGAAGGAGAAGTGGGAGGAACAGAATGGGAAGGAGGAGAAGTGGGAGGAACAGGGTGAGAAGGGGGGAGAAGAGGGAGGGAAGTAGGATGAACAGAGTGAGAAGGGGGAGAAGTAGGAGAAACAGTTTGGGAAGGAGAAGAAGTGGGAGGAACGGAATAGGAAGGAGGAGAAGTGGGAGGAACGGAATAGGAAGGAGGAGAAGTGGGAGGAACAGGATGAGAAGGGGGAGAAGAGGGAGGGAAGTAGGATGAACAGAGTGAGAAGGGGGAGAAGTAGGAGAAACAGGTTGGGAAGGAGAAGTGGGGGGAACAGAATGGGAAGGAGGAGAAGTGGGAGGAACAGGGTGAGAAGGGGGAGAAGAAGGAGGGAAGTAGGATGAACAGAGTGAGAAGGGGGAGAAGTAGGAGAAACAGGTTGGGAAGGAGAAGTGGGGGGAACAGAATGGGAAAGAGGAGATTAGATTTCACAACTACTAAACCAAAATTCTCTAAATCCACTAAACTGATTAGAAACCAAAAAGCGTGTTATAGTTTCAATGTATGCTTTTAAAGAAACTAAAATCTATGTAGGTAACAAGTCACATTCAATATACAATGAGAGCAACTCAGAGCAAATAAAAGTAACTTTCATTTAATTGCGGATTTTAACTCATTGGACCTTATTTATATAAAATATGGAAAAATTCTGGGTCAAAACAACTGAATTATATTGGACCAATAAACCTTTTCATTGAGTTAAATAGGATTTGGCTCCAGATTTAGTAATTAAAGTGGATCTGTGTGACTTTGTAACAAACAGATGATTTTGGAAGTGATTCATTTTGTGCAAATCATCGGTGGGAAACTTGGCCCTCAAACTGATGCCAGTCTACAGCTCCCATCGCCTTTTGCCACCTGGTGGGGGATGATAAGACCTGAAGAGCCTCATGTTGCCCAGTACTGATGCAAATGAGTTGGTACTTCCTGGTTGGAAGTGACAGTTAGGATGGGGAACAGAGGTGGGCAATGCCAGGTATTAATGACAATGCCAAGGGGCAGCTGTGGACCTTCACTTTTCCCATATCTATATCAGACAAGGCTGAGTGGTCAGTATGTGGGATACTAGGTGTTTTGGCTATCAGTGCAGTAGGACAAGGCTGAGTGGTCAGTATGTGCGATACTAGGTGTTTTGGCTATCAGTGCAGTAGGACAAGGCTGAGTGGTCAGTATGTGCGATACTAGGTGTTTTGGCTATCAGTGCAGTAGGACAAGGCTGAGTGGTCAGTATGTGCGATACTAGGTGTTTTGGCTATCAGTGCAGTGAGACAAGGCTGAGTGGTCAGTATGTGCAATACTAGGTGTTTTGGCTATCAGTGCAGTAGGACAAGGCTGAGTGGTCAGTATGTGGGATACTAGGTGTTTTGGCTATCAGTGCAGTAGGACAAGGCTGAGTGGTCAGTATGTGCAATACTAGGTGTTTTGGCTATCAGTGCAGTAGGACAAGGCTGAGTGGTCAGTATGTGCAATACTAGGTGTTTTGGCTATCAGTGCAGTAGGACAAGGCTGAGTGGTCAGTATGTGCGATACTAGGTGTTTTGGCTATCAGTGCAGTGAGACAAGGCTGAGTGGTCAGTATGTGCAATACTAGGTGTTTTGGCTATCAGTGCAGTGAGACAAGGCTGAGTGGTCAGTATGTGCAATACTAGGTGTTTTGGCTATCAGTGCAGTAGGACAAGGCTGAGTGGTCAGTATGTGGGATACTAGGTGTTTTGGCTATCAGTGCAGTGAGACAAGGCTGAGTGGTCAGTATGTGCGATACTAGGTGTTTTGGCTATCAGTGCAGTAGGACAAGGCTGAGTGGTCAGTATGTGCAATACTAGGTGTTTTGGCTATCAGTGCAGTAGGACAAGGCTGAGTGGTCAGTATGTGGGATACTAGGTGTTTTGGCTATCAGTGCAGTGAGACAAGGCTGAGTGGTCAGTATGTGGGATACTAGGTGTTTTGGCTATCAGTGCAGTAGGACAAGGCTGAGTGGTCAGTATGTGCAATACTAGGTGTTTTGGCTATCAGTGCAGTAGGACAAGGCTGAGTGGTCAGTATGTGGGATACTAGGTGTTTTGGCTATCAGTGCAGTAGGACAAGGCTGAGTGGTCAGTATGTGCGATATTAGGTGTTTTGGCTATCAGTGCAGTAGGACAAGGCTGAGTGGTCAGTATGTGCGATATTAGGTGTTTTGGCTGTCAGTGCAGTAGGACAAGGCTGAGTGGTCAGTATGTGGGATACTAGGTGTTTTGGCTATCAGTGCAGTAGGACAAGGCTGAGAGGTCACTATGTGCAATACTAGGTGTTTTGGCTATCAGTGCAGTAGGACAAGGCTGAGTGGTCAGTATGTGGGATACTAGGTGTTTTGGCTATCAGTGCAGTAGGACAAGGCTGAGTGGTCAGTATGTGGGATACTAGGTGTTTTGGCTATCAGTGCAGTAGGACAAGGCTGAGTGGTCAGTATGTGGGATACTAGGTGTTTTGGCTATCAGTGCAGTGAGACAAGGCTGAGTGGTCAGTATGTGGGATACTAGGTGTTTTGGCTATCAGTGCAGTAGGACAAGGCTGAGTGGTCAGTATGTGGGATACTAGGTGTTTTGGCTATCAGTGCAGTAGGACAAGGCTGAGTGGTCAGTATGTGCAATACTAGGTGTTTTGGCTATCAGTGCAGTAGGACAAGGCTGAGTGGTCAGTATGTGCGATACTAGGTGTTTTGGCTATCAGTGCAGTAGGACAAGGCTGAGTGGTCAGTATGTGCGATACTAGGTGTTTTGGCTGTCAGTGCAGTGAGACAAGGCTAAGGGGTCAGTATAAGTGATTCTGTGGCTACGGGGGTAGAACTTTGGGGTCCGTATGTATGGTTTGATGGCTACTATGGCTGGGGGTCTGTTGAAAAATGTCACTTTTTTATGGACTTTACCAGCTGTTTTCTGCATATTTCTCGTTTGAGACAAAACTAGATCTCTTACCTTGACACGTGAGCCCAGAAAGAAATCTGTTTAATTAACACAATTCATCTGATAAAACCACAAAATGAAATGAATGAAATCCTTGTTTTCAAGATGTTTTCATGTCCTCAAAATGCATTTTTCATATGAATTCCAGACACAGAGGATTGTTTTTTTCCTCCCTAATATGGACAGAAGACCAAAATGTGAATATGTAAATAAGTTATAGACCAGTGGTTCTCAACTGCAGTCCTCAGGACCCACTAACAGGCCAGGATGTGATGATTTCCTTGTTAGAACACAGGTGAGTTAATCAGTGTGAATGAGCCTCTGATCACCTGATTTCCTTGTTAGCGCACAGGTGAGTTAATCAATGTGAATGAGCCTCTGATCACATGATTTCCTTGTTAGAGCACAGGTGAGTTAATCAATGTGAATGAGCCTCTGATCACATGATTTCCTTGTTAGAGCACAGGTGTGTTAATCAATGTGAATGAGCCTCTGATCACCACACCTGTGATCTAGCAGAGAAATCCCTATGTCCTGGCCTGTTAGTGGGTCCTGAGGACAGGAGCTGAGACACACTGTAATAGATCAAGTGTATCAAACAGTTGTGCCCCATTCTTTTTAAATTGTGTTCCTCTTTAATTGGGGCTTTTATCTATTGGAAGTGCAAGAGAATAGATTGCCCCTGTCTGCCGTTAGTCTTCTGGAGCCAAATTTTTCACCCGTGGTCCTCAAGTACTCCTAACAATGCTGATTGTCTGCATGACCTTGTGTGGACACAGGTTGATCATTCAATCTGACTAGTTCACTTGTGCACAGACAAGGAGATCCTTCAGACCTGCACTGGTAGGGGCATTTGGGAACGACATGTCCATCTAAACCCAAATTGCTGCTGTACGAACCTCTGACATCCATAGACTAACCCCTGCCTCCCCTCAGCCGCTGCTGGTACCCGGTGATTTGACAGATGAAGCTGTTGTCCAAAAGATAGTAGAGCAGACAGTGGCACACTTCGGACAGCTGGACATCTTGGTGAACAGCGGGGGTATCTTGGCCATGGGCACCGTGGAGAACACGTCCCTGCAGGAGTATGATCGAGTGATGAACGTCAATGCCAGGTGAGATTGTCTCAGCACTGAGGATTGTCCACAACAGAGAGGTGACCCAATAACCAGTCTATCCAGTTTGTTCTGGGGACGTCAGGACTCAAATAACACATTTATAATTTAGAAACAGCATTCAAACATGTGACATCAAGGGATGCACAAAGGAGAAGGTAAAACAATGAGTTAAAGGCATCTCTGTGGGTTAAAACGCACCAGTCACCTTTATCTAATTCTAAGGAGAAGTAAAAACTGCTTTTATGTATTGTTGCCATGTGTTTGTAATATAAATTGTTTTGAAAAATGAACCTTTATTTATAGCCAGTATAGTCTGGCACTTTATGATAATTAGCTTGTGTGCTGGAACCATATGGGCCTACACTGTTCTATGAATGAATCCAGGCAGAGCCCACACACTGGGGGTGTCTGATAGCATGTTGTATGTACAGCCATGCTATTATATTGACTTGGAAATTGGGGTACATTCTAGTATACATATTATACATCTTATATATTATTTGAGGGCAACTAGAGGTAAAAAAAATTTCCCTTTTCAAGATCCATACCAGGGATGACTCCTGTGTAACGAGATACCTCAATTAAATCAACAAACTAAAGATAAGAACACAAAGTGCTTCCCACGTCCCTATCTTTGTGTGAAACATGAGGACGCTGGGCCTTTTAGGACTCTCATGCACCACTGAGTCATTATAGTCCCCTCAAATGGAAATTGCCTTAATCTCTCTGCTCTCTGATGGAATATTTTAATTTACAGTGCATTTCAGTCACGTCTATTAGCTAAGGGGTTAATTTCACACTGACAGGTAAAGGAGACTATATTTTTTAAACTTTATTGATTAAATTGTCAAATACAAGATCATTACACAACAGAAAGGGAGACATTTTATCATGGTTTGTATGTGTGTGTGAGCACACTGCACACTCCTGCTATAGACCTTGGAGTTGTGCTGGTATTATCTGGTACTGATCGCCTCCTCTCATTGCCGTTCCTTTATTCCAGAGCCTTGTTCCATCTCACTCACCTGGCAGTACCCCATCTCATTAAAACCAAAGGAAACATCGTCAACGTATCCAGCGTGAATGGCCAGAGATCGGTGAGTTTCCTTTCCTGGATCTGAAAACCAGATAATAACCATAATACAGAGCTTAGGCAGAATACAACAAGACACAATGGGGCATATGAATAAAGAGGTCACATTCACTTGCTCCATACAGATCAAAAAAACATTCCCGTTAACATAAGGAATACTTTAACAAATCCTAATGATAATCCCCCCACATTTAACTTACTATAGACAATAAAAAACTAATGGCCCATATGTATTTTGCTACTGTGCCTTTGTTAAACAGATAACATCTTCATCAGTCCTGGTTGTCAGGTCCATGTAGGTGGACATGGCAGTTGCTGGCAGGACCACAGGACACAAACTCCTCCCACAACACATGGTCCTACCTGGGAACTACTTCCTGTGGCGTTCCTGGAATTCACTTCCTGATTTCCTGAATTGGGATAACTTTGACTAAAACAGCAGACAGTGGTGGTTTCAATAAAAATGTATACTGCTCCAATGAGTTATGATTAAATATGTTCTATATTGAACACAGGCACAGTTCATAGGGGTCATTAGGATTTTCAGGCCACATTAAGGTAAGTGGCGGTTATTGCTACGCCTGTGATGTCAGCTGTATAGCAGGTACAGGGAAAGAGAGAATCAAGTCCAGGTTCCCTCTCGTCTCATGGGAATAAACAGGACAGAACAGCCATATAACACCACACTGACCACTCCATGGTCCGTTTAACACAAGGAGTGCCAGTGGGGTGTTCAACGCATTTCTTTGCATACCCCTCTGTCCCGCAAAGGGTTAAATGTGCAGCTAGCTTTGTGCATGGGAGTGAGACAGACACAGCGCAAAAACTGTACATTTTTCTGTGTTGAATCGGTGTATTCCCCTTTGTGTAGTACATTCCCCTTTGTGTAGTACAGTCCCCTTTGTGTAGTACAGTCCCTTTGTGTAGTACATTCCTCTTTGTGTAGTACAGTCCCCTTTGTGTAGTACAGTCCCTTTGTGTAGTACATTCCTCTTTGTGTAGTACAGTCCCCTTTGTGTAGTACGTTCCCCTTTGTGTAGTATGTTCCCCTTTGTGTAGTACAGTCCTCTTTGTGTAGTACATTCCTCTTTGTGTAGTACATTCCCCTTTGTGTAGTACAGTCCCTTTGTGTAGTACATTCCCCTTTGTGTAGTACAGTCCCCTTTGTGTAGTACATTCCCCTTTGTGTAGTACGTTCCCCTTTGTGTAGTACAGTCCCCTTTGTGTAGTACGTTCCCCTTTGTGTAGTACATTCCCCTTTGTGTAGTACATTCCTCTTTGTGTAGTACAGTCCCCTTTGTGTAGTACAGTCCCTTTGTGTAGTACAGTCCCCTTTGTGTAGTACATTCCCCTTTGTGTAGTACATTCCTCTTTGTGTAGTACAGTCCCCTTTGTGTAGTATGTTCCCCTTTGTGTAGTACAGTCCTCTTTGTGTAGTACAGTCCCCTTTGTGTAGTACGTTCCCCTTTGTGTAGTACATTCCCCTTTGTGTAGTACATTCCTCTTTGTGTAGTACAGTCCCCTTTGTGTAGTATGTTCCCCTTTGTGTAGTACAGTCCTCTTTGTGTAGTACATTCCTCTTTGTGTAGTACATTCCCCTTTGTGTAGTACAGTCCCTTTGTGTAGTACATTCCTCTTTGTGTAGTACATTCCTCTTTGTGTAGTACAGTCCCCTTTGTGTAGTACAGTCCCTTTGTGTAGTACATTCCTCTTTGTGTAGTACAGTCCCCTTTGTGTAGTATGTTCCCCTTTGTGTAGTACAGTCCTCTTTGTGTAGTACAGTCCCCTTTGTGTAGTATGTTCCCCTTTGTGTAGTACAGTCCTCTTTGTATAGTACATTCCTCTTTGTGTAGTACATTCCCCTTTGTGTAGTACAGTCCCTTTGTGTAGTACAGTCCCCTTTGTGTAGTACATTCCCCTTTGTGTAGTACAGTCCTCTTTGTGTAGTACATTCCCCTTTGTGTAGTACAGTCCCTTTGTGTAGTACAGTCCCCTTTGTGTAGTACAGTCCCCTTTGTGTAGTACATTCCTCTTTGTGTAGTACATTCCCCTTTGTGTAGTACAGTCCTCTTTGTGTAGTACATTCCTCTTTGTGTAGTACATTCCCCTTTGTGTAGTACAGTCCCTTTGTGTAGTACAGTCCCCTTTGTGTAGTACATTCCTCTTTGTGTAGTACATTCCTCTTTGTGTAGTACATTCCTCTTTGTGTAGTACAGTCCCCTTTGTGTAGTACAGTCCCCTTTGTGTAGTACATTCCTCTTTGTGTAGTACAGTCCCCTTTGTGTAGTACAGTCTCTTTGTGTAGTACATTCCTCTTTGTGTAGTACAGTCCCCTTTGTGTAGTATGTTCCCCTTTGTGTAGTACAGTCCCCTTTGTGTAGTACATTCCCCTTTGTGTAGTAAATTCCCCTTTGTGTAGTACATTCCCCTTTGTGTAGTACATTCCCCTTTGTGTACTACAGTCCCCTTTGTGTAGTACATTCCTCTTTGTGTAGTACATTCCCCTTTGTGTAGTACAGTCCCTTTGTGTAGTACATTCCTCTTTGTGTAGTACAGTCCCCTTTGTGTAGTATGTTCCCCTTTGTGTAGTACAGTCCTCTTTGTGTAGTACATTCCTCTTTGTGTAGTACATTCCCCTTTGTGTAGTACAGTCCCTTTGTGTAGTACATTCCTCTTTGTGTAGTACAGTCCCCTTTGTGTAGTATGTTCCCCTTTGTGTAGTACAGTCCTCTTTGTGTAGTACATTCCTCTTTGTGTAGTACATTCCCCTTTGTGTAGTACAGTCCCTTTGTGTAGTACATTCCCCTTTGTGTAGTACATTCCTCTTTGTGTAGTACAGTCCCTTTGTGTAGTACATTCCTCTTTGTGTAGTACAGTCCCCTTTGTGTAGTATGTTCCCCTTTGTGTAGTACAGTCCTCTTTGTGTAGTACATTCCTCTTTGTGTAGTACATTCCCCTTTGTGTAGTACAGTCCCTTTGTGTAGTACATTCCCCTTTGTGTAGTACATTCCTCTTTGTGTAGTACAGTCCCTTTGTGTAGTACATTCCTCTTTGTGTAGTACAGTCCCCTTTGTGTAGTATGTTCCCCTTTGTGTAGTACAGTCCTCTTTGTGTAGTACATTCCTCTTTGTGTAGTACAGTCCCCTTTGTGTAGTACATTCCCCTTTGTGTAGTACATTCCCCTTTGTGTAGTACATTCCCCTTTGTGTAGTACAGTCCCCTTTGTGTAGTACATTCCCCTTTGTGTAGTACAGTCCCCTTTGTGTAGTATGTTCCCCTTTGTGTAGTACATTCCCCTTTGTGTACTACAGTCCCCTTTGTGTAGTACAGTCCTCTTTGTGTAGTACATTCCCCTTTGTGTAGTACAGTCCCCTTTGTGTAGTACATTCCCCTTTGTGTAGTACATTCCCCTTTGTGTAGTACAGTCCCCTTTGTATAGTACATTCCCCTTTGTGTAGTACGGTCCCTTTGTGTAGTACAGTCCCCTTTGTGTAGTACATTCCCCTTTGTGTAGTACAGTCCCTTTGTGTAGTACAGTCCCCTTTGTGTAGTACATTCCCCTTTGTGTAGTACAGTCCCTTTGTGTAGTACAGTCCTCTTTGTGTAGTACATTCCTCTTTGTGTAGTACAGTCCCCTTTGTGTAGTACATTCCCCTTTGTGTAGTACATTCCCCTTTGTGTAGTACATTCCCCTTTGTGTAGTACAGTCCCCTTTGTGTAGTACATTCCCCTTTGTGTAGTACAGTCCCCTTTGTGTAGTATGTTCCCCTTTGTGTAGTACATTCCCCTTTGTGTACTACAGTCCCCTTTGTGTAGTACAGTCCTCTTTGTGTAGTACATTCCCCTTTGTGTAGTACAGTCCCCTTTGTGTAGTACATTCCCCTTTGTGTAGTACATTCCCCTTTGTGTAGTACAGTCCCCTTTGTATAGTACATTCCCCTTTGTGTAGTACAGTCCCTTTGTGTAGTACAGTCCCCTTTGTGTAGTACATTCCCCTTTGTGTAGTACAGTCCCTTTGTGTAGTACAGTCCCCTTTGTGTAGTACATTCCCCTTTGTGTAGTACAGTCCCTTTGTGTAGTACAGTCCCCTTTGTGTAGTACAGTCCCTTTGTGTAGTACAGTCCCCTTTGTGTAGTACATTCCCCTTTGTGTAGTACATTCCCCTTTGTGTAGTACAGTCACCTTTGTGTAGTACATTCCCCTTTGTGTAGTACAGTCCCTTTGTGTAGTACAGTCCCCTTTGTGTAGTACATTCCCCTTTGTGTAGTACAGTCCCTTTGTGTAGTACAGTCCCCTTTGTGTAGTACATTCCCCTTTGTGTAGTACAGTCCCTTTGTGTAGTACAGTCCCCTTTGTGTAGTACATTCCCTTTGTGTAGTACAGTCCCTTTGTGTAGTACATTCCCCTTTGTGTAGTACAGTCCCTTTGTGTAGTACAGTCCCCTTTGTGTAGTACGTTCCCCTTTGTGTAGTACATTCCCCTTTGTGTAGTACGTTCCCCTTTGTGTAGTACAGTCCCTTTGTGTAGTACAGTCCTCTTTGTGTAGTACAGTCCCCTTTGTGTAGTACAGTCCCCTTTGTGTAGTACAGTCCCTTTGTGTAGTACATTCCTCTTTGTGTAGTACAGTCCCCTTTGTGTAGTACGTTCCCCTTTGTGTAGTACATTCCTCTTTGTGTAGTACAGTCCTCTTTGTGTAGTACAGTCACCTTTGTGTAGTACATTCCCCTTTGTGTAGTACAGTCCCCTTTGTGTAGTACATTCCCCTTTGTGTAGTACATTCCCCTTTGTGTAGTACAGTCCCCTTTGTGTAGTACATTCCCCTTTGTGTAGTACAGTCCCCTTTGTGTAGTACAGTCCCTTTGTGTAGTACAGTCCCTTTGTATAGTACATTCCCCTTTGTGTAGTACAGTCCCTTTGTGTAGTACAGTCCCCTTTGTGTAGTACATTCCCCTTTGTGTAGTACAGTCCCCTTTGTGTAGTACAGTCCCCTTTGTGTAGTACAGTCCCTTTGTGTAGTACAGTCCCCTTTGTGTAGTACAGTCCCTTTGTGTAGTACAGTCCCTTTGTATAGTACATTCCCCTTTGTGTAGTACAGTCCTCTTTGTGTAGTACATTCCCCTTTGTGTAGTACAGTCCCTTTGTATAGTACATTCCCCTTTGTGTAGTACAGTCCTCTTTGTGTAGTACGTTCCCCTTTGTGTAGTACATTCCCCTTTGTGTAGTACAGTCCCCTTTGTGTAGTACAGTCCCCTTTGTGTAGTACATTCCCCTTTGTGTAGTACATTCCCTTTGTGTAGTACATTCCCCTTTGTGTAGTACATTCCCCTTTGTGTAGTACAGTCCCCTTTGTGTAGTACAGTCCTCTTTGTGTAGTACATTCCCCTTTGTGTAGTACATTCCCCTTTGTGTAGTACAGTCCTCTTTGTGTAGTACATTCCCCTTTGTGTAGTACAGTCCCCTTTGTGTAGTACAGTCCTCTTTGTGTAGTACATTCCCCTTTGTGTAGTACATTCCCCTTTGTGTAGTACAGTCCCTTTGTGTAGTACAGTCCCTTTGTGTAGTACATTCCCCTTTGTGTAGTACAGTCCCCTTTGTGTAGTACGTTCCCCTTTGTGTAGTACATTCCTCTTTGTGTAGTACGTTCCCCTTTGTGTAGTACATTCCCCTTTGTGTAGTACAGTCCCCTTTGTGTAGTACAGTTCCCCTTTGTCTAGTACATTCCCCTTTGTGTAGTACAGTCCTCTTTGTGTAGTACAGTCCCCTTTGTGTAGTACGTTCCCCTTTGTGTAGTACATTCCCCTTTGTGTAGTACATTCCCCTTTGTGTAGTACATTCCCCTTTGTGTAGTAAAGTCCCCTTTGTGTAGTACATTCCCCTTTGTGTAGTACAGTCCCCTTTGTGTAGTACAGTCCCTTTGTGTAGTACAGTCCCCTTTGTGTAGTACAGTCCCCTTTGTGTAGTACATTCCCCTTTGTGTAGTACAGTCCCCTTTGTGTAGTACATTCCCCTTTGTGTAGTACAGTCCCCTTTGTGTAGTACAGTCCCTTTGTGTAGTACATTCCCCTTTGTGTAGTACATTCCCCTTTGTGTAGTACGTTCCCCTTTGTGTAGTACGTTCCCCTTTGTGTAGTACATTCCCCTTTGTGTAGTACAGTCCCCTTTGTGTAGTACAGTCCCCTTTGTGTAGTACAGTCCCCTTTGTGTAGTACATTCCCCTTTGTGTAGTACATTCCCCTTTGTGTAGTACAGTCCTCTTTGTGTAGTACATTCCCCTTTGTGTAGTACATTCCCCTTTGTGTAGTACATTCCCCTTTGTGTAGTACAGTCCCCTTTGTAGTACAGTCCCCTTTGTGTAGTACAGTCCCCTTTGTGTAGTACAGTCCCCTTTGTAGTACAGTCCCCTTTGTGTAGTACAGTCCCTTTGTGTAGTACAGTCCCCTTTGTGTAGTACATTCCCCTTTGTGTAGTACATTCCCCTTTGTGTAGTACAGTCCCCTTTGTAGTACAGTCCCCTTTGTGTAGTACAGTCCCTTTGTGTAGTACAGTCCCCTTTGTGTAGTACATTCCCCTTTGTGTAGTACATTCCCCTTTGTGTAGTACAGTCCCCTTTGTGTAGTACGTTCCCTTTGTGTAGTACAGTCCCCTTTGTGTAGTACATTCCCCTTTGTGTAGTACAGTCCCCTTTGTGTAGTACATTCCCCTTTGTGTAGTACATTCCCCTTTGTGTAGTACATTCCCCTTTGTGTAGTACAGTCCCCTTTGTAGTACAGTCCCCTTTGTGTAGTACGTTCCCCTTTGTGTAGTACGTTCCCTTTGTGTAGTACATTCCCCTTTGTGTAGTACAGTCCCCTTTGTGTAGTACATTCCCCTTTGTGTAGTACAGTCCCCTTTGTGTAGTACAGTCCCCTTTGTGTAGTACATTCCCCTTTGTGTAGTACAGTCCTCTTTGTGTAGTACATTCCTCTTTGTGTAGTACAGTCCCCTTTGTGTAGTACATTCCCCTTTGTGTAGTACAGTCCCTTTGTGTAGTACAGTCCTCTTTGTGTAGTACAGTCCCCTTTGTGTAGTACAGTCCCTTTGTGTAGTACAGTCCTCTTTGTGTAGTACAGTCCCCTTTGTGTAGTACAGTCCTCTTTGTGTAGTACAGTCCCCTTTGTGTAGTACAGTCCCTTTGTGTAGTACAGTCCTCTTTGTGTAGTACGTTCCTCTTTGTGTAGTACATTCCCCTTTGTGTAGTACAGTCCCCTTTGTGTAGTACAGTCCCCTTTGTGTAGTACATTCCCCTTTGTGTAGTACATTCCTCTTTGTGTAGTACAGTCCCCTTTGTGTAGTACATTCCCCTTTGTGTAGTACATTCCCCTTTGTGTAGTACATTCCCCTTTGTGTAGTACAGTCCCCTTTGTGTAGTACATTCCTCTTTGTGTAGTACAGTCCTCTTTGTGTAGTACAGTCCCCTTTGTGTAGTACATTCCTCTTTGTGTAGTACAGTCCCCTTTGTGTAGTATGTTCCCCTTTGTGTAGTACATTCCCCTTTGTGTAGTACATTCCCCTTTGTGTAGTACAGTCCCCTTTGTATAGTACATTCCCCTTTGTGTAGTACAGTCCCTTTGTGTAGTACAGTCCCCTTTGTGTAGTACATTCCCCTTTGTGTAGTACAGTCCCTTTGTGTAGTACAGTCCCCTTTGTGTAGTACATTCCCCTTTGTGTAGTACAGTCCCTTTGTGTAGTACAGTCCCCTTTGTGTAGTACATTCCCCTTTGTGTAGTACAGTCCCTTTGTGTAGTACAGTCCCTTTGTATAGTACATTCCCCTTTGTGTAGTACAGTCCCTTTGTGTAGTACAGTCCCCTTTGTGTAGTACATTCCCCTTTGTGTAGTACAGTCCCTTTGTGTAGTACAGTCCCCTTTGTGTAGTACAGTCCCTTTGTGTAGTACAGTCCCCTTTGTGTAGTACAGTCCCTTTGTGTAGTACAGTCCTCTTTGTGTAGTACAGTCCCCTTTGTGTAGTACGTTCCCCTTTGTGTAGTACAGTCCCTTTGTGTAGTACATTCCTCTTTGTGTAGTACAGTCCCCTTTGTGTAGTATGTTCCCCTTTGTGTAGTACATTCCTCTTTGTGTAGTACAGTCCTCTTTGTGTAGTACAGTCACCTTTGTGTAGTACATTCCCCTTTGTGTAGTATGTTCCCCTTTGTGTAGTACATTCCCCTTTGTGTAGTACATTCCCCTTTGTGTAGTACAGTCCCCTTTGTATAGTACATTCCCCTTTGTGTAGTACATTCCCCTTTGTGTAGTACAGTCCCTTTGTGTAGTACAGTCCCCTTTGTGTAGTACATTCCCCTTTGTGTAGTACAGTCCCTTTGTGTAGTACAGTCCCCTTTGTGTAGTACATTCCCCTTTGTGTAGTACAGTCCCTTTGTGTAGTACAGTCCCCTTTGTGTAGTACATTCCCCTTTGTGTAGTACAGTCCCTTTGTGTAGTACAGTCCCTTTGTATAGTAAATTCCCCTTTGTGTAGTACAGTCCCTTTGTGTAGTACAGTCCCCTTTGTGTAGTACATTCCCCTTTGTGTAGTACAGTCCCTTTGTGTAGTACAGTCCCCTTTGTGTAGTACAGTCCCTTTGTGTAGTACAGTCCCCTTTGTGTAGTACAGTCCCTTTGTGTAGTACAGTCCCTTTGTGTAGTACAGTCCCCTTTGTGTAGTACAGTCCCTTTGTGTAGTACAGTCCCTTTGTGTAGTACATTCCCCTTTGTGTAGTACAGTCCCTTTGTGTAGTACAGTCCCTTTGTATAGTACATTCCCCTTTGTGTAGTACAGTCCTCTTTGTGTAGTACATTCCTCTTTGTGTAGTACAGTCCCCTTTGTGTAGTACGTTCCCCTTTGTGTAGTACAGTCCCCTTTGTGTAGTACAGTCCCCTTTGTGTAGTACATTCCCCTTTGTGTAGTACAGTCCCTTTGTGTAGTACAGTCCCCTTTGTGTAGTACATTCCCCTTTGTGTAGTACAGTCCCTTTGTATAGTACATTCCCCTTTGTGTAGTACAGTCCCTTTGTGTAGTACAGTCCCCTTTGTGTAGTACATTCCCCTTTGTGTAGTACAGTCCCCTTTGTGTAGTACGTTCCCCTTTGTGTAGTACAGTCCCCTTTGTGTAGTACAGTCCCCTTTGTGTAGTACAGTCCCCTTTGTGTAGTACATTCCCCTTTGTGTAGTACAGTCCCTTTGTATAGTACATTCCCCTTTGTGTAGTACAGTCCCTTTGTGTAGTACAGTCCCCTTTGTGTAGTACATTCCCCTTTGTGTAGTACAGTCCCTTTGTGTAGTACAGTCCCCTTTGTGTAGTACAGTCCCTTTGTGTAGTACAGTCCCCTTTGTGTAGTACAGTCCCTTTGTGTAGTACAGTCCCTTTGTGTAGTACAGTCCCCTTTGTGTAGTACAGTCCCTTTGTGTAGTACATTCCCCTTTGTGTAGTACAGTCCCTTTGTGTAGTACAGTCCCTTTGTATAGTACATTCCCCTTTATGTAGTACAGTCCTCTTTGTGTAGTACATTCCTCTTTGTGTAGTACAGTCCCCTTTGTGTAGTACGTTCCCCTTTGTGTAGTACAGTCCCCTTTGTGTAGTACAGTCCCCTTTGTGTAGTACAGTCCCCTTTGTATAGTACAGTCCCCTTTGTGTAGTACAGTCCCCTTTGTGTAGTACATTCCCCTTTGTGTAGTACATTCCCCTTTGTGTAGTACGTTCCCCTTTGTGTAGTACATTCCCCTTTGTGTAGTACAGTCCTCTTTGTGTAGTACATTCCCCTTTGTGTAGTACATTCCTCTTTGTGTAGTACAGTCCCCTTTGTGTAGTACAGTCCCCTTTGTGTAGTACAGTCCCTTTGTGTAGTACAGTCCCCTTTGTAGTACAGTCCCCTTTGTGTAGTACATTCCTCTTTGTGTAGTACATTCCCCTTTGTGTAGTACAGTCCCCTTTGTGTAGTACAGTCCCCTTTGTGTAGTACATTCCCCTTTGTGTAGTACATTCCCTTTGTGTAGTACATTCCCCTTTGTGTAGTACATTCCCCTTTGTGTAGTACATTCCCCTTTGTGTAGTACAGTCCCCTTTGTGTAGTACAGTCCTCTTTGTGTAGTACATTCCCCTTTGTGTAGTACATTCCCCTTTGTGTAGTACAGTCCCCTTTGTGTAGTACAGTCCTCTTTGTGTAGTACATTCCCCTTTGTGTAGTACATTCCCCTTTGTGTAGTACAGTCCCTTTGTGTAGTACATTCCCCTTTGTGTAGTACATTCCCCTTTGTGTAGTACAGTCCCCTTTGTGTAGTACAGTCCTCTTTGTGTAGTACATTCCCCTTTGTGTAGTACGTTCCCCTTTGTGTAGTACATTCCCCTTTGTGTAGTACATTCCTCTTTGTGTAGTACATTCCCCTTTGTGTAGTACATTCCTCTTTGTGTAGTACAGTCCTCTTTGTGTAGTACAGTCCCCTTTGTGTAGTACATTCCCCTTTGTGTAGTAAATTCCCCTTTGTGTAGTACATTCCCCTTTGTGTAGTACATTCCCCTTTGTGTAGTACAGTCCCCTTTGTGTAGTACATTCCCCTTTGTGTAGTACAGTCCCTTTGTGTAGTACAGTCCCTTTGTGTAGTACATTCCCCTTTGTGTAGTACATTCCCCTTTGTGTAGTACATTCCCCTTTGTGTAGTACAGTCCCTTTGTGTAGTACATTCCCCTTTGTGTAGTACATTCCCCTTTGTGTAGTACAGTCCTCTTTGTGTAGTACATTCCCCTTTGTGTAGTACATTCCCCTTTGTGTAGTACGTTCCCCTTTGTGTAGTACATTCCCCTTTGTGTAGTACATTCCCCTTTGTGTAGTACATTCCTCTTTGTGTAGTACATTCCCCTTTGTGTAGTACAGTCCTCTTTGTGTAGTACAGTCCCCTTTGTGTAGTACAGTCCTCTTTGTGTAGTACATTCCCCTTTGTGTAGTACGTTCCCCTTTGTGTAGTACAGTCCCCTTTGTGTAGTACATTCCCCTTTGTGTAGTACGTTCCCCTTTGTGTAGTACAGTCCTCTTTGTGTAGTACATTCCCCTTTGTGTAGTACATTCCCCTTTGTGTAGTACAGTCCCCTTTGTAGTACAGTCCCCTTTGTGTAGTACAGTCCCCTTTGTAGTACAGTCCCCTTTGTGTAGTACAGTCCTCTTTGTGTAGTACAGTCCCCTTTGTGTAGTACATTCCCCTTTGTGTAGTACATTCCCCTTTGTGTAGTACGTTCCCTTTGTGTAGTACAGTCCCCTTTGTAGTACAGTCCCCTTTGTGTAGTACAGTCCCTTTGTGTAGTACAGTCCCCTTTGTGTAGTACATTCCCCTTTGTGTAGTACATTCCCCTTTGTGTAGTACAGTCCCCTTTGTAGTACAGTCCCCTTTGTGTAGTACAGTCCCTTTGTGTAGTACAGTCCCCTTTGTGTAGTACATTCCCCTTTGTGTAGTACATTCCCCTTTGTGTAGTACGTTCCCCTTTGTGTAGTACAGTCCCCTTTGTGTAGTACAGTCCCTTTGTGTAGTACAGTCCCCTTTGTGTAGTACATTCCCCTTTGTGTAGTACAGTCCCCTTTGTGTAGTACGTTCCCCTTTGTGTAGTACATTCCCCTTTGTGTAGTACATTCCCCTTTGTGTAGTACATTCCTCTTTGTGTAGTACAGTCCCCTTTGTGTAGTACAGTCCCTTTGTGTAGTACATTCCCCTTTGTGTAGTACAGTCCCTTTGTGTAGTACAGTCCTCTTTGTGTAGTACATTCCCCTTTGTGTAGTACAGTCCCCTTTGTGTAGTACATTCCCCTTTGTGTAGTACATTCCCCTTTGTGTAGTACATTCCTCTTTGTGTAGTACAGTCCCCTTTGTGTAGTACAGTCCCTTTGTGTAGTACATTCCCCTTTGTGTAGTACAGTCCCCTTTGTGTAGTACATTCCCCTTTGTGTAGTACATTCCCCTTTGTGTAGTACAGTCCCCTTTGTGTAGTACGTTCCCTTTGTGTAGTACAGTCCCTT
The DNA here is from genome assembly GCA_037306005.1 of Rhinophrynus dorsalis. NCBI lineage: Eukaryota > Metazoa > Chordata > Amphibia > Anura > Rhinophrynidae > Rhinophrynus > Rhinophrynus dorsalis. The sequence goes on along the minus strand of CM074725.1, from coordinate 7,403,069 downwards.
TGTGTAGTACATTCCCTTTGTATAGTACATTCCCCTTTGTGTAGTACATTCCCCTTTGTGTAGTACAGTCCCTTTGTGTAGTACATTCCCCTTTGTGTAGTACATTCCCCTTTGTGTAGTACAGTCCCCTTTGTAGTACAGTCCCCTTTGTGTAGTACGTTCCCCTTTGTGTAGTACGTTCCCTTTGTGTAGTACATTCCCCTTTGTGTAGTACAGTCCCCTTTGTGTAGTACATTCCCCTTTGTGTAGTACAGTCCCCTTTGTGTAGTACAGTCCCCTTTGTGTAGTACATTCCCCTTTGTGTAGTACAGTCCTCTTTGTGTAGTACAGTCCCCTTTGTGTAGTACAGTCCCCTTTGTGTAGTACATTCCCCTTTGTGTAGTACAGTCCCCTTTGTGTAGTACATTCCCCTTTGTGTAGTACATTCCTCTTTGTGTAGTACAGTCCCCTTTGTGTAGTACGTTCCCTTTGTGTAGTACAGTCCCCTTTGTGTAGTACGTTCCCCTTTGTGTAGTACATTCCCCTTTGTGTAGTACAGTCCTCTTTGTGTAGTACAGTCCCCTTTGTGTAGTACAGTCCCCTTTGTGTAGTACAGTCCCCTTTGTGTAGTACAGTCCTCTTTGTGTAGTACAGTCCCCTTTGTGTAGTACAGTCCCCTTTGTGTAGTACAGTCCCCTTTGTGTAGTACAGTCCCCTTTGTGTAGTACGTTCCCCTTTGTGTAGTACGTTCCCCTTTGTGTTCTTATTTTGGATTTGGAATTTACCGGAGGTCACATGGTCTGCTGGTTTGTGTGACGTGGACTTAATGTCCTGTGATAAATCTATTTAATTTCATAGAGAAGTAGAGTCTGATTCTTGTTGTATTAGACATTTCTTTGTGCTACAAATAGTTTTTGAGAAATTAGCCTTTATTTCTTGGTGGCACAGTCTCTGGCATTTTAGGCTAATTAGTGTCTGTGCAGGGCCAATATTACCACACGCTGTCCTGCTGGTCCAGTCTACGTGTGCCAGCGTGGTATACACACAGACAGGTACTAGTGTCTTTACTAGAATAAAATAAGTTTTGTCTTAGGGTGACAGGTTCCCTTTAATCTGGATCATGATTTCTCTAAGTGTACACTCAGTCAGGATAGGTCTGTACTGTGAGTCCACTCACCTCATCAGTAACAGGTGACCTGTCCACTGACCAAAGCACTCCACATTCTGTTGCAGTTCCCTGGAGTCCTGGCGTACTGCATGTCCAAATCCGCGGTTGATCAACTGACCCGATGTGCAGCTTTGGGTATGTACGTGCTAATCATTGTAGAAGCCTAAGTGATCCTGCGCCATCCAAGGGAGGCAGGAGGACGGAATTGTATTTAATTTATCTGGGATTTGTAGTCTTGGTTTCCTAAGATCTGCTCTATTTCCTGTAGTAAAAAACTACACATCCCTATTACAAATGAGCGCAAGAGTACATCCCCAAGAGAGGGAGCACATGCAAGGCAGAGTGAGACAGACTGCGCAAATGAGAGTGCAAGACAGGGCACACAGTACATCGGGGCAGAGAGCACATGCAACGGAGAAGGCAGTCAAGACGGCAAGACAGAGTATGTAAAAGAGCGCACAAGACAAGACCTACAAGACAGGATGTACACAAGGGTACATGAGAGAGAGGGAGAGCGCAAGAATTATGGAACAAAAAGGGATATTTATAAAAAACGTTCATAGTAATTCTTAAGGAACCGTCCTTAAGTCACGGCAACTGGAGATGACGTCAGGACTGATGTATAAATGATGAAAGGTGTTTTTATAAATATGGCGATATTACTCTGATGTTAACGCCTGGAATGCTTAAGGACAGCAGATACCTGGCGCTAACATTCTGGTGAAAAGTATGTCTCAAAATTGTGTCACAAATAGAAACATTTCTTTATACGTTCGCTGCTCAGCTTTTTGCGAACATCGTTACTTCATTCTATATAATAATTCTCTAAATGTATGTTTGTCAGAAGCTGTCATGCGTTGTACAGACTGTCCGCACCGCGGCTGATAACAGAGCGGGGTCAGTCTGAATTCGGAGCAACCTACTTCGTATCAGCCGCGGCGCAGACAGTCTTAACTGCACATACTGCACCGCGGCTGTTGCTGCCTGGCACTGCGGCCTGTGTACACAGGCTGTTCAACTAGTTTAACCCCTAAACGACCGGCTGCGCAGGCACGCGGTGGTCACTAAAGAACCACAGAGCTTTTTTTTTTTTTATTTAGATTCTGGACTCCCCAATCGGCGTGCAGCTGCGGGGGGAGCCCAGAATTCCAAGACGGTCATAGTGCATCACGGGTCGTTAACTTGGATCGACCCATGAAGTACTATGCCCGTCAAGAGTCATTAAGGGGTTGAAAGAAAAAAAAGTACTACATGGGCTACAGCGCTCCCAAACTGGCGCTCTTCATTTTATAACTATCGGAGACGCTGTTACAGCCATTTTAACGCTTCATTTTGCTTCATTCCAGTTTTATAAATCTACCCCGAAGTACTTGGAGTTAAACAAGACTTTGAACCCTTTGAATGCCAGAGGGGTTGGTAATGCATTGCTCTGCAATGCGTTGTGTACCCTCTGGAGCTCAAAGAGTTAAATGGATGTGACTATTTGTTTGTCCAGTGATGGTGGAGAGGATTGATTCTCTTGTCTTTGCGCTCGTGGCCCTTCCTGTTGAACTGTACTACGGACCCCTAGCGATGGGAGGTCACTGACAGGGATCACTACATGCTGTTCTTACAGTGTACAATACTGCAAGTCAAATCGCACTAACGGCCATATTCATTAAGGTAGGGGAGCAATTCCGGACCGACCCAACTGAACCATACAAATAAACCTTCCCAGAATTCCGACTCATTTAATTCCAGGAGGGTCTGACACATCTCTGGTACTGAAGGGGTTAAAACACCACTGAAACCAATGAGACGTTTTACCCCCCCCCCCCATGGTGTATTTGGTTTGTTCCAGAGCCACAGAAGAAAAGAGAAGCAGCTGTGGAACAAACCACCTGCACTATAGGGGTGAACTAAAACTTCCCTTTGGTTTGTAGTGTTTTAACCTTTTCAGTGCTTCAGGTCGCCAGGGCATTGCTTTGTAAATCACTGGAGACCTCTCTAGCATTCAAGGGGTTAAAACACACATTTACAGCAAGAGTGGTTTAGGGTATTGATATTCACCCCTATGTTGCATTTGGTTTGATCCAGAATTTCTTCCACTTTTGTTTTCTGCAGAAGCTCCCGCGTGTCGTATTCACTAACGTGCAACAAATCAGCTGCACCGAAAAGGGACAAATCCCGCTGATTAAATGGGGCTTTTAACCCACTGAATACTACAGAGGTCTACAGTGCACTGACCCATAGTATGGGGGGGCTCAACCCTATCCTTCCCCCCACACCCGCAGCGCACTTTAAGGATCCCCTAAAATGGACCTGTCACCTTAAATCAAGTTGCCATAAATGAAAAAGTGCATTAAAAACTTCTTATGTGTTATGTTATCCAAACGTCCAGAAAAATGGACAGTTCAAGAGATATGGTTCACAGTAAGCGGCACCAGTCCTGTCTTTTATATAGAATGTATCACTCACCGAGCGTAAGATGTCATGGCGCAAAGTGGCGAGATGGACCGGAACATCAGGAGTGTAAACATGAGGTAAGAGAATCCACTGCACTTGAATGAACTTCATTAAAATCACCTCTTTTATTTGAAACTAGTTGAAGAGGCCGTTACATGGGCCACAGTGCCACTGCCAGGCGGTCACTGGGCAGTCATGCGCAGTGGAGACTGCACGCACCATGGCTGATACGGAACTCTGTATCAGCCGTGACACGGGCAGTCTCTACTGCGCATAACTGCAGCACATGCAGCAGTCTCTACTGTGAATGACTGTGTCGTTACACACGTTTTAGCTAATTATTATATAGGATGGAACACTGAACACGGGGGAACCCTAGTCTATGACTAAGCACTATATGTGCAAAACACATGAGACTAGGACTCCCCCATGTTCTGTGTTCCATCCTATATAATAATTCGCTAAAACATGTGTAACGCCACAGTCATGCGCAGTAGAGACTGCCCGTGCTGCGGCTGAAACAGAACGGGGCACTCCAAAGGAGCGTCCCGCTTTGTATCAGCCGCGTCGCGGGCAGTCTCTACTGAGCATGACTGCACCGCGACCAGGTGTCAGTGGCACTGTGGCCCGTGTAACGGTCTCTTCAACTAGTTTCAAATAAAAGGTGATTTTAATGAAGTATTAGTATGATGAGTTTAATCATGAGTAAGCGCTGTATAAGAGCGAAACGCGTTGATTGCTATCACTGTTAATTACTTGCTGTTTACCCACTCTGTAAAATGAGCTGTTTTTTTGAAGACGTCTGAGAAGCAGGTATCATTTTAATATTGTCTAATAAAGAGTACTGATTTTAGAAGATGAAGCAAATTTATTTATCTGCTTTGAACCTCAGCACTATAGACGGTGCATTTATTTTTCTATATGATATGTGTTTGTGAGGCAAAGGAAGACTTAATATTTGAACGTTTTTTGTTGTGGTTATACTTGGATGCTTCACGTTGTCTGGAGTACTTACACAAAGAAAGACAGCCCCTGCTTTACATCGTATGAACTGAATGGAGACGCGGAATCTTTGGGATTTTAATGAAGTTCATTCAAGTGCAGTGGATTTTCTTCCTTCAGTTCAGAAGATATTCACAATTGTTACCATATGCTAATGTATGCTAATTACAGCACCAGTAACATTGCATATGCTAATTAAGCTCTTCAGTGACTTGTCATATGCTAATGGAGCCTTTTCAGTGACATGCCATATGCTAATGATGGTCTCAGTGACATCTTACATGCTAATGAAGCTCTCTGCAGTACCAGGAAATGTTCACTTTCACTTTGCCCAGAAATTAATGTGAATATCTCCTGAAGCAGACATCTGATGGACTGTTGGGTAACATGACATATAGAGAGTTTTTCATGCAGGTTTTCATGTATGCAACTTGAATTAAGGTGATAGTTCCACTTTAAGCACAAGTGAATGTTGTTAGATCCATCAGAATGACTGAGCCACTGACTGATTCACCTGTGTTCATGTGAGGAGATCCTGAAAGCCTGTAGAGGAACAAAAGAGGGAGAAAAAGCAGGAACGCCCCTGTGTATATCACTTTGTATAAAACACTGGACCAACACTAACACGTATAGGAGCACACGCACAGAAGGACAGATTGGATAAAGGACATAGAACCACCTCCAACAATTCAAGCAACTGAGGAATAATCAACTGCCCCCAGACGCAGGATAACAACTTCAATGTAGTCTTCCTAGCGGCTGCTTTCTCAATCACGCTCTCCCAAGTGGCACAACGATCCCAAAAACCACGAAACAGAGAGAAAAGCCAAATAGCGAAATCCCATAACATACAATATATAAATGCTGAAGGAATGACTCACATAATAGATCAGACGGCTGATATCAGACAACTTGACAAACACTCGTACGGTGACAACCATCCCATCTCAGTTTGGGTTAATTCTTACAGTTACATTTCCCAATTATGCTGAGTTGGGGACTTCAAAGTTCAAAGCACAAAATGAATGTATTAAAATGCACATAAAAATTAACACTTAAAAAGGGCTTGAACGGAGACGGGTTGGTTATCACCATACGAGCGTTTGTCAGGTTGTCTGATATCAACCGTTTGACCAATATATTATGTGATTACATTCCTTCATTTTATATTTATTGGCTTCTTTTCTCCGTTTTGTGTATTTCCTGAAAGTCTGCACCACCGCTTTTTTTTTTGGGGGGGCAGGTTTGAGCGCCCCCTCTCTGTGGTGCATTTATAGAGCTGTTACCTTGTACTTGTGCCATAACCAAACAGGCTCCACCTACTTAGAGACAAATGACGCACATCTCCAGTGTTAATCTTTGCGGCAGAACCAAGTTCAACACATCACAGTGATCATTAGTAAACCATGGGGTATTCATTAGTAAACCATGGGGTATTCATTAGTAAACCATGGGGGTATTCATTAGTAAACCATGGGGTATTCATTAGTAAACTATGGGGGTATTCATTAGTAAACTATGGGGGTATTCATTAGTAAACCATGGGGTATTCATTAGTAAATCATGGGGTATTCATTAGTAAACTATGGAGGTATTCATTAGTAAACTATGGGGGTATTCATTAGTAAACCATGGGGTATTCATTAGTAAACCATGGGGTATTCATTAGTAAACTATGGGGGTATTCATTAGTAAACCATGGGGGTATTCATTAGTAAACTATGGGGGTATTCATTAGTAAATCATGGGGGTATTCATTAGTAAACTATGGGGGTATTCATTAGTAAACCATGGGGGTATTCATTAGTAAACTATGGGGATATTCATTAGTAAACCATGGGGGTATTCATCAGTAAACCATGGGGGTATTCATTAGTAAACCATGGGGTATTCATTAGTAAACCATGGGGTATTCATTAGTAAACTATGGGGGTATTCATTAGTAAACCATGGGGTATTCATTAGTAAATCATGGGGGTATTCATTAGTAAACTATGGGGGTATTCATTAGTAAACTATGGGGGTATTCATTAGTAAACCATGGGGGTATTCATTAGTAAACTATGGGGGTATTCATTAGTAAATCATGGGGGTATTCATTAGTAAACTATGGGGGTATTCATTAGTAAATCATGGGGGTATTCATTAGTAAACTATGGGGGTATTCATTAGTAAACCATGGGGGTATTCATTAGTAAACCATGGGGTATTCATTAGTAAACCATGGGGGTATTCATTAGTAAACCATGGGGTATTCATCAGTAAACCATGGGGGTATTCATTAGTAAACCATGGGGTATTCATTAGAAAATATGGAGGAAAACAACCCGATGTGCCAAAGAAGAAAAGTCCTATTGATTCCATTAAAGGAATAGTAATGTTTAATATGTAAAAAAATAGTATTTTTCAGGTTTTATCTTGCTGAGGAAAACAAGGGACCTCCAGCTATTGAGAGGTGCTTTATTCTATAGTAATTGCAGCTCAGACTTGTGTGTTTTGGGTGCAGTAAGCCCATGGCCTGAAATTTTATGACGACGTTGTTGTTAAAGGACTTCATGGACAGCGCTGGTCAGTTGACACTAACTTTCCATAGGATGCTGCACACAAACAACACAAGATTGAACTGCATTAAATCGTAACATAGTAACACAGTAACATAGTAACACAGTGACATAATAACGCAGTAAAATAGTAACACATAGTAACAGAGTAATACAGTAACATAGTAACATAATAACATAGTAACACATAGTAACACAGTAACATAGTAACACAGTAACATAATAACACAGTAACATAGTAACACAGTGACATAATAACACAGTAACATAGTAACACATAGTAACACAGTAATACAGTAACATAGTAACATAGTAACATAATAACACAGTAACATAGTAACACATAGTAACACAGTAATACAGTAACATAGTAACATAATAGCACAGTAACGTAGTAACACAGTAATACAGTAACATAGTAACACAGTAACATAGTAATATAGTAACATAGTAATATAGTAAAATAGTGACACAGTGACATAGTAACACAGTAACATAGTAACATAGTGACACAGTAATATAGTAACATAGTAACACAGTGACATAGTAACACAGTAACATAGTAACATAGTGACACAGTAATATAGTAACATAGTAACACAGTAATGCAGTAACATAGTAACACAGTAATATAGTAACACAGTAATATAGTAACATAGTAACACAGTAATGTAGTAACACAGTAATATAGTAACATAGTAACACAGTAACACAGTAATATAGTAACATACTAACACAGTAATACAGTAACATAGTAACACAGTAACATAGTAATATAGTAACATAGTAACACAGTAACACAGTAATACAGTAACATAGTAACACAGTAATATAGTAACATAGTAACACAGTGACATAGTAACACAGTAATATAGTAACACATAGTAACACAGTAACATAGTAACATAGTAACACAGTAACTTAGTAATATAGTAACATAGCAACACAGTAATATAGTAACACAGTAACACAGTAACATAGTAAAACAGTAACATAGTAATACAATAACATAGTAACATAGCAATACAGTAACATAGTAATACAATAACATAGTAATATAGTAACATAGTAACACAGTAACACAGTAATACAGTAACATAGTAACACAGTAATATAGTAACATAGTAACACAGTGACATAGTAACACAGTAATATAGTAACACAGTAATATAGTAACACATAGTAACACAGTAACATAGTAACACAGTAACTTTGTAATATAGTAACATAGTAACACAGCAATATAGTAACACAGTAACATAGTAAAACAGTAACATAGTAATACAATAACATAGTAACATAGTAACACAGTAATATAGTAATATAGTAACATAGTAATATAGTAACACAGTAACATAGTAACACAGTAACATAGTAACACAGTAACATAGTAATATAGTAGCATAGTAACAGTACAGTAACATAGCTGATGAGGCTGAAAAACACACGTGTCCATCCAGTCCAGCCCAAGTCTTAGTGCTGATAATCTGATATTCAGTGTAGGAAGATGTCAGTAAGTGAATGATTGTGATAATAGTGTAATGGGGCCAGTGCACAGGGCAGGACTGGAGATCACTCAGATTGGTCTCAGCTGGAGCAGGAATGGATCCCCCCCATCACTGTGGTCTGTGGTCTCTCTTTATCTGCTGACAATCTGTTGTCTCTTTCAGAGTTGGCTCCCAAGCAGGTTCGGGTTAATGCAGTCTGGTGAGTGCATATGTGTGTGTATTTGTCTGTTTGTGTATGTTTTGTGTATGTATATTTTTTGTGTTTTGTATATATGTGTGTGTGTATTTTTTTCTGTATTTGTGTATGGTTTTGTGTCTCTGTGTGTATGTATGGTTTTGTGCGTGTGTTTTTGTGTGTATTTGTTTTGTGTGTACGTGTAATTTTGTGTGTACATGTATAGTTTTGTGGGTTTTTTGTGTATGTTTTTGTGTGTGTATCTACAGTTTTATGTGTATGTTTTTGTGTGTATGTGTAGTTTTGTGTGTGTATGTATAGTTTTGTATGTGTGTGTATGTGTAGTTTTGTGTGTGTGTGTATGCGTAGTTTTGTATGTGTGTGTATGTGTAGTTTTGTGTGTGTGTATATGTATAGTTTTGTGGGGTTTTTGTGTATGTTTGTATGTGTGCGTATCTACAGTTTTATGTGTGTGTGTGTATGTGTATTTTAGTGTGTGTGTAGCATTAAGGCCCCTATCACCCGGGTGATTCTAATGAATCGATGCCGGTTGGATCTGTTGCTGGTTGGATGCCGGTTGGATGCCGGTTGGATCTATTGCCGGTTGGATGCCGGTTGGATCTGTTGCTGGTTAGATGCCAGTTGGATGCTAGTTGGATGCTGGTTGGATCTGTTGCCGGTTGGATCTGTTGCCGGTTGGATGCCGGTTGGATCTGTTGCTGGTTGGATGCCGGTTGGATCTGTTGCCGGTTGGATGCCGGTTGGATCTGTTGCCGGTTGGATCTGTTGCTGGTTGGATGCCGGTTGGATCTGTTGCCGGTTGGATGCCGGTTGAATCTGTTGCCGGTTGGATCTGTTTCCGGTTGGATCTGTTGCCGGTTGGATCTGATGCCGGTTGGATCTGTTTCCCGTGGTGAAAGGGAACACAGTGGACACTGGTGCCTCCACACACACCTGATATCTCCCGTATCCACCTAAGTCCAGAGTGTAAAGTCCGTCAAGACCTCAGTAAAGTTACAGTGAAGACGGACTGTCCACCCCACTAGGCCACCAGCAGATCCTTCACATGAGCAGCACTGGAGACTGTGATATTCATTGCAGTTTCCACTGAATGACCAGACCCACGTCAGTGCCAGCGAGTAACAATGGCGGGCAGTCACATGGGCATGTCAGAAGAGACCCCTCCCCTGTGTTCCAGGCCAGTGGTTGGACTCAGGAGAGTGAACTACACGGGCCATAGAGATGTCACCGGAGCCTGCGACAGTTCTGGTCCCAATGTAACAGAGGCGTAGAGGAACATTAACCCCTCGTAATAATAATCCCCACTCCTCTGAATCTGGACTGGAAATCCTAATGACCCCAGTGGACTCATTCCCAGAAACTAGTCTATAATCAGTGCTGATGTGGTGTCTACAGACACTGACTCCATCCATTCTGTAGGACCTCACCCGCCTCTAAGGAACACTTCAGTGGGAGGGACTTGGGGTCTTGGTGTCCTCCTCATGTCTGCCTCCGTGGCCATAATGTACATTTGCTAATCAATAATACATTTTTGGGCAATCCACACAATTCTGATTCATAGGGGCCATTAGGAGGTGCGTGTATAAGATTTGTGAGGGGTATTATTTGGAAGGGTTATTATTCTTGTAAGAGAAACAATTAACCCTTTGAGTGCCAGAGAGGTATACAAATTCAGAGGCAAAACACTAGAACTGTAGGGAAGAAACACCACCTCCCAAGCCCCTGATTGAGCCAAATGGTCTCCCACATGTTTCTTCACCATGCACTGGAGACCTCCCTTCTATTCAAAGGGTTAAAAGGCATATTTAACTCTTGTCCCGTTTGGTGACGTTGGTTTCCCCATTGTGTTTTGTGTATATGGCCCCCTATATGTCCAGAGAGTTCAGTAAGGCCGGTGGCTGAGATTCCCCCATGTTGTTGTCCATACAGATCTGGGCTCTGGGGACTGACCTGTAAGGATTTCGGCAGGACAGAGGGTGCAGGTCATTAGACCAGAATACATTGGCAGTCCATGCTGTTAACCCCTTGGATGCTCTTGAGATCTCCAACAGATTGCAAAACAACATACTGAAAACGTCTCTAGTATGCAAAGAGTTAGTGTTTTCTTCCCAGCATGTCTTGCATTTCACTCCCAGTGTATTGCACTGTATTCCCTTTCCAACGCATTTCACTGCCTGTGTATTTCACTGTATTCCCTTTCCAACGCATTTCACTACCTGTGTATTGCACTGTATTCCCTTTCCAGCGCATTTCACTGCCTGTGTATGGCACTGTATTCCCTTTCCAGCGCATTTTACTGCCTGTGTATTGCACTGTATTCCCTTTCCAGCGCATTTCACTGCCTGTGTATGCACTGTATTCCCTTTCCAACGCATTTCACTGCCTGTGTTGCACTGTATTCCCTTTCCAACGCATTTCACTACCTGTGTATTACACTGAATTCCCTTTCCAGCGCATTTCACTGCCTGTGTATTACACTGTATTCCATGTTCCATGGCATTTTACTGCCTGTGTATGCACTGTATTCCCTTTCCAGTGCATTTTACTGCCTGTGTATGCACTGTATTCCCTTTCCAGCATATTTTACTGCCTGTGTATTGCACTGTATTCCCTTTCCAGCATATTTTACTGCCTGTGTATTACACTGAATTCCCTTTCCAGCGCATTTTACTACCTGTGTATTGCACTGTATTCCCTTTCCAGCACATTTCACTACCTGTGTATTGCACTGTATTCCCTTTCCAGCACATTTCACTACCTGTGTATTGCACTGTATTCCCTTTCCAGTGCATTTCACTACCTGTGGATTACACTGTATTCCCTTTCCAGTGCATTTCACTACCTGTGTATTACACTGTATTCCCTTTCCAGCGCATTTCACTACCTGTGCATTACACTGTATTCCCTTTCCAGCACATTTCACTACCTGTGTATTGCACTGTATTCCCTTTCCAGCGCATTTCACTACCTGTGTATTACACTGTATTCCCTTTCCAGTGCATTTCACTACCTGTGTATTACACTGTATTCCCTTTCCAGCGCATTTCACTACCTGTGCATTACACTGTATTCCCTTTCCAGTGCATTTCACTACCTGTGTATTACACTGTATTCCCTTTCCAGAGCATTTCTCTACCTGTGTATTACACTGCATTCCCTTTCCAGCGCATTTCACTGCCTGTGTATTGCACAGTAATAATACCACCACCACCACCAGGAGCACAGATCAACTGCCTGTGCCTGCCGCTACTGCTGCCAGTCTTCCTTCTTCAAGTCACCAAGAAATGGCAAGTGTGACATTAGGGGATCCTCTGTCACATTGCTCGTCTCCTCCTCCAACCAGCAGTGAGATGTCTGTAATAGAGCAGCAGCACGTAGGGACTAGTGGGGGTGGTGGTGGGGATGATGAAAAGCTGGGGTGAAAGAGACATTGATGGCCTTTTTAGCCCAAACTGAGAAGGAATGGAGACAGGAATGGGGATGGACATCACCACCACCACCAGCAGTGATGGTTGCGGAATTTGCAGCTGCTCTAATTCCTGCTGCTGAGTTACAATGGCAGCAGGATGCCGAGGGGCAGGCTAGTGTGACACAGACCACCGTGGACACAGCGGGACTAGGACAGGTTCCACTTGCCAGCGGCAGCAATATTCCTGGTCCTAGTTGCAGTGCTGACTCTGAGGCAGTAGTAGCAACAGCAGCATTATCCGCTGCCCCAGACAATGAAGGGGAATGTGGAGGACAAGAAGAAAGAGGCCATTCTTCTTCATCTGTTCCCTTCCCCCTGAAGTCATGGGTGTGGGACTATTTTTCTCTTGGGGCAGGAACAGTGCAGCCATCACCAACGGCACTGTGCACAATTTGTGACAAGTCACAGAGAAGGATAAAGGAGGGAACACACCTTGTCACACCCTCACGGATATCACACATGAAACACAGACACCATGACATGTCAAAGCCAAGCACCCAAAACACAAATCAAGCACCACTGTTGCTGTACCCCCTGACTATCCAGAAAGGCAACAAGAGGCGAGGTGGTGTTAGGTACCAGGAACCAGACAAGACACAAAAGTGTAAAATGCAATGCACCTTTATTAATGAAACAAAAACAGAAGTATGATCCAAAAGCATAAACCAAAAGAAACAACAGGGTCAGGATCCAAGACAGGTATTCAGCCGAGCCGGAGTCAGGAAACCAGAAGTCTGCGATGTCAGGAACAAGCCAAGGGTCTGGAACACAGCAAACAGGAGCGCAGGAAAATCCACAGCAGCAACAGGTCGGTAAACAAACATAAGGACAATGGGGAAGTGAGCCAAACTGCTTTAAATACCCTGGGAGGGTTGGCTGATAACAGTCAGGTGAGCAATCAGAGAGGTCAGCTGATCAGCCTCAGCCAGAAACTCAGAAGACAGCAGCAGTGGATAGCAGAGCACTGGATTAGCTCAGACATCAGAATCAATAGGCAGAATAGAGCTGCTCAGCAAAACCTTGACAGGCGGAGATCAAAGAGGAGGGAGAATACAGAAACCCATGTAGAGACTGGAAGGTTCATGATGAGTGAAACAACTAGCTCACCATCAACATCACCTGATTCCTGTAGGATAACAACTATATCTTCTGCCAATCCACCTCCTTCATCATTACCTCCCCCGCCAAATGATAGCCACTCTGTTCATGTTAGGATGTGGCAGTTCGTGTGCACCCATTGCACACTGTGTGCTGCACTGACCACATAAGGCAGTGTGGTGGAGGAGAATCGCAAGCGGGGCATCAAGTGGTACCTGAAGAGATGCCATCCCACAGAATATGCCAACATGGTGGCAGGGAGGGTTCATAATTACTGTTAAACTATCAGCAAGTTGTCATGTGTCCTTAGCCGGTTGTGGACAAGGGGTACAGTGACAGCGGCAGTACTTGGTTTCGGGTGTCATGGTGTTTGGATACAGTTGTGCCTCCAGATGTTATTTACCACACAAACTGTGCACATTGCATTTACTGATGAGAGGCACAGTTCCTGCTCTCAAGGGAAAAATATATATTCTAATAACAACACACCGAGGATGATTTTGGAGGAGGGGCAGGTGGAGAAGATTTAATGGTCAACTTGTTCTTCTCTCCACAAACACTGGGGGCTATTTATTCTTCTGCTACTTCCTCAAGCTTATCACTGGAGCCAGTTGTGGCAAGTGGAACCTTCATCATCCATCTTCCATGTTACTGCTATTGTTCATCCCATTCCTTTTCAGCTGCCTAATCATCCTGTTGCTTAAACAACTCAGCAGCAACAGCAAGAACAGCAGTTGCAAATTCTGCAATTATGGACTCAGGACATTTGACAATGGCCAGTGGCCAAGATGACTTGCTGGCACTATGATTGCACTTTGCTCAGGGCTTGTGCTTTAAAAAAAATACAAAAATACCCATAGTCCTACAAAAAAATAAACAATTTTGGAGGTTTGTGCCAAACAAGTCTAAGTCCTACAAATCAATATTTCCTTAGGGTTTGTGCCAAACAAGTCTAAGTCCTACAAATCAATGTTTCTTCAGGGCTTGTGCCTCTAATACGGCTAAGTCCTACAAGTCAATGTTTCTTCAGGGTTTGTGCCAAACAAGTCTAAGTCCTACAAGTCAATGTTTCCTCAGGGCTTGTGCCTCTAAAAATAAAACTAACAAGTCATCATATATAATATACTCTATCACGTCAATTATCAGTCTACCCCAGTGGTGGCTTATGTCAGGGGTCCCTGTCTCTATCACTTTATATACAAATTTAGTATTTTATTTTATTGTTTTATTATCTGTCCTCCCAATACCAGTCAAGAACCCTCCCAAAACAAATTCCCTGTTCAACTGATTCATTCCCCAAACTCCATCCACCAATACAGACACCCTGCTCAGACCCTTTTTTACCATGTTATTTTTAAATTGTATTTAGCTTTTTATTAACTGCCCCCCAATCCCAGTAAACCCCCCAAAAAAATTCCCTGTTCAACTGATTCTTTCTCCACACCCCACAAGTACAGGCACCGCCAAGCCCCTTTTATACTCTGCCTTTGGGAAAAAAAATAATATTTCTTATGTGTTGTGTGTTACTTCAATGTTCCCTTTGATTTCAATGGAATGAGCTAGGCAAAAAAAATGGAAAAACAGCACTTTTTGTGGGAAATTATTTGACAAGTGGGAAGTGCAATTATTAACCAGTTTCAGTTTGAGTAGAACATTTTGCCCATTCCTACCTAATGTCTCCTAAAGCAGGACACTTGGGTGGTACGGACCCCTAATATCTCCTAAAGAGGGACACTTGGGTGGTATGGACCCCTAATATCTACTAAAGAGGGACACTTGGGAGGTACGGACCCCTAATATCTCCTAAAGAGGACACTTGGGAGGTATGGAGCCCTAATATCTCCTAAAGAGGGACACTTGGGAGGTATGGGCCCCTAATATCTCCTAAAGAGGGACACTTGGGAGGTATGAACCCCTAATATCTCCTAAAGAGGGACACTTGGGAGGAACGGACCCCTAATATCTCCTAAAGAGGACACTTGGGTGGTATGGAGCCCTAATATCTCCTAAAGAGGGACACTTGGGAGGTACGGACCCCTAATATCTCCTAAAGAGGACACTTGGGAGGTATGGAGCCCTAATATCTCCTAAAGAGGGACACTTGGGAGGTATGGGCCCCTAATATCTCCTAAAGAGGGACACTTGGGAGGTATGAACCCCTAATATCTCCTAAAGAGGGACACTTGGGAGGTATGGACCCCTAATATCTCCTAAAGACGGACACTTGGGAGGTATGGACCCCTAATATCTCCTAAAGAGGGACACTTGGGAGGTATGGACCCCTAATATTTCCTAAAGAGGGACACCAAGTTAGGAAAGAGGGACAGTGGGATTTGGGTCTCAAATATGGATTGTCCCTCCTAAAGAGGAACACTTGTGAGGGATGAGTGTGTTTACTGAATGTTACACTGTGTTGCTTTCATCCCCGTATTCAAATGAAAAATGTAGTACGTCTGGAGCAAACCAACTGCACCGTGGGGTTGGCAAATAGAAATTCTCACAGACTTAAATGGGGCTGTTAACCCTTTAATATTAGGGAGATCTTCAGTGCATTACAAAACAATGTTATAGATCTCTCTAGCATTCAAGGGGTAAAAGTCCCAATTAAATCAATGAGAATTTGGGGAATGGTTATTTTCCCCCTCTGATGAAGCTGGTTTGCCCCAGACCCTGCGGTTTTCCTTTGAACAGGGGGCCCTTTGTAATTCACGCGCTGATCCTATATTATGTTCCTGTCTCTCAGCCCTGGGGTGATTATAACGGACGTACACAGACGAGCTGGTCTGAATGAGGAGCAATACGCACAGGTACAGCACCTGCTCCATGTCTCTTCACTGCCCACTTCTGGATGTGGAACAGTTTTACTAGTAAAGAAGAAAAAATCCTTTTTATACCCTGTCTATTTGCTTTTCCTATCTGTTTTTCTTTACGTTTTGCTATTTTCTTTTTGTCTTGCAGTTCCTGCAACGTACACAGCAAACACATGCCCTGGGACGCCCTGGCACAGTGGACGAAGTCGCCAACATGATTGCTTTCCTGGCCTCAGAAGCTGCCTCTTATATCACAGGGGTCACTGTGCCCGTGGATGGCGGCCGCCATGCTATGTGTCCACGCTAAACTAATAGATGTAGGGAGGTCTGGGCGCTCTGGGCTTGAGTTTATCCAGGTTGCTTTTCATGTCCAACATTTCAGCACCATTTCCAGTGCCTTCATTTAGACCAAGGATGTCCAACACCGTTATAGATGAGGGCCATATTCTCAAAGATTACTTCTAAGGGAGGGTCTAAACAATGACTGTCTACGTCTGCACTATTATTTTGTTGGGGAGGTCTGGAGAGGTGGGTGAAATGTTGGTCTGGAGAGGTGGGTGTAATTTTGGTCTGGAGAGGTGGGTGAAATGTTGGTCTGGAGAGGTGGGTGTAATGTTGGTCTGGAGAGGTGGGTGAAATTTTGGTCTGGAGAGGTGGGTGAAATGTTGGTCTGGAGAGGTGGGTGAAATGTTGGTCTGGAGAAGTGGGTGTAATGTTGGTCTGGAGAGGTGGGTGTAATTTTGGTCTGGAGAAGTGGGTGTAATGTTGGTCTGGAGAGGTGGGTGTGATTTTGTCTGGAGAGGTGGGTGTAATTTTGTCTGGAGAGGTAGGTGTAATTTTGTTAGTTGCTGCTTTGCTGTGGGAGTCCAGTGTCCACTTTACCACAAGACCAGGGATAGGCAACTTTTCACTCTCAAGCTCTTGGAAACACAGATTCCATCATCCCCAACCAGCCAACATCTGCCTATATATTGCGCTACCCATTTTTTTTTTTTGTAAAATAACTAGTTTTTGAGTTATTAACCCTTTGAGAGCCGGGGGTGGGGTATCTGACGCAATTTAATGCAATGTGTTGGATAACTCTCTGATGCTCAGAGGGTTAAGCTGTGTGTATCAGTGGCACAGTCTGGCACTTTATGCTAATTTGAACACAGTATGCTAATTACATATGAGACAAATTAATCTTACACCTCCCTGTGCTGTTAGACCCCCCCCACACACACACACACAGTATGGATCTGTCTGGATTTGTTCACAGCACAGTGAGTGGTAATACTGGCCCAGCACAGAGAATAATTAGCATACAGTGCCAGACTATGTCTCCAACACATAAATAAGTATTTATATTACAGATGAAAGTCCAGCATGACATATCAGATGTTTTTGTCTATAAGATTTAACGTATTACAAGGTGACAAGTCTTTTTTAAGTGACTCATTTTAATCAAACGGAATTCTTGGAACGTGTGTTCCCCGTGGTGCAGTTTGGTTATACCAGATTTGTTCCTCTTTCACCTTTGTACATATGATTATTTTTTCATGGCGAAGTGTAAAACAAAAGATGTGATAGGGGGCAGTTGACTGTTCGGGTTTGTGTGTTGTGGGTGAGATAATAAACCTGTTTATACTCAGAATTAAAAACAAGCTTTCTATGAAGATATAGGCACCACCTGCCCTTTCCGTTATCTGTCTTTATCCTTTCTCTCTCACCTTTTCATGTTTGTTTGGCAACTTGTTGTGAAGGAGAAATTCTGTGAAATTTGAGATCAAGAAGACAATAGGCCAATCCCACTGCTGTTATACAGAGATTCATGACACACGGCACAAATATCTCTGCCTCTCTCTCTTCTCATTGTCTTGCACTCTCACCAGCTCTTGTGAGTAAAGCATGTTACCGTGTTATTGGTAAAGCATGATACCATGTTATTGGTAAAGCGTGATACCGTGTTACGGGTAAAGCACGTTACCGTGTAATACCATGTTAGCCATAGAAAGTCCAGGAGACTAGTAGAGTAAAAATGATGTCTTTGGTGGCTAACTGAGTGGAACTAGGATGCAGCTTTCAACACAACTAGGTCTGTTCTTCAGTCAGAATAAGAAAAAAAACTGAATACACAATATATTACAGGTGGAACACTCATGCAAATTATTATTTTTTCTTTTTAAACTGTTAGTTGTACTTTTATTTAAAAAAATATTGATAGATGTACTGAGAAAATATCTGATTTTAGATTAGCTCCCATAATAGTCAAATGGACATTTAAGTTACAATTCTAGAGGAAACCAACTGTGCCATGAAGAAGAAACCAAAATAACATGTAAATCCCACTGTCAGTGAAAATTCTTATCAGTATTGACTATAACTCTTTCCCTCAGCTCCAGCTTAGTAACATAGTAACATAGTAATTTAGGTTGAAAAAAGACTTGCGTCCATCTAGTTCAACCTTTTCCTATTCCTGTTTACCATCGTTGATCCAAAAGAAGGCAACCCCCCCCCCCCCCAATTAGTAATTAAAAATTCTGTCTTGAATGGGGGGGGGGAAATTCCTTCTTGATTCCAAATGGCAATCAGATTCCTCCCTGGATCAACAAGCCCCAACTAAATATTAATCCCAATACTAACGTACATAGCCCTCTATGTTATGCTCTTTTAAATAAGTATCCTGGTCCCCTTGTAGATTTTTAGATTTACTACCTTTTTGATGTCACAGTGAATTTTTGTCTTTAGACAGAGATGGCTAAGTCTATAGAATGTATAGGTTAACCCTTCAATAGACTAAAAGGTGTGCAGCCCATCCCTTGAACTGCATTGGGCACCCGTCTGGCAACCAAAGGGCTAGAAATATGTTTATTTTGTGGGATCATGTGACATAAGTTCCTCGTCACAGCCCAGGACGCAGTTCAGAGTGATAAACATGATTATCAGGTTATATTCCTAGATATTTGTGTCTTTCTTTGTCCTAAAAATTCCCTTTAGTACTGTCATTTGTGACCAGTTTTGCAAAAAATGTTAATCCACTGGGGTTTCTCTTTTGTTGTATTCACTGAACTATGACAATTCATCCGTTTTCTTATGGTCTGTATTGTCTCACCCACATATAGACCTGTTCGGTGACAAGTCACACACATGATGTAGAAAAAAGCCAGAAGGAGCGCAAACCAGCAATAAATATATCAACTGTGGATGTACAATATCCACCAAGTCCTCACTCGGGCATATTATTGGCATTTTATAATATTGGTACATATATTTTTTTATACATTAAACCTTTAAATTACAAGTGGATCCAGATTTTTTAGTTCTTGTGGGAGACGATAGCCATGGCAGAGCAGCTCTGATACAACCGGACACCAGCAAGACTATCTGTGAGGACTTGGTTCATATTGTACATTGATACATTTATTGGGGGTTTGCGCTCCTTTGGGCTTTGTTCTTCTATGTTTTCACCAAGTGACCTGTTGGCCTTTCCTGTATGTTGGGAAGCAGAATCTACCTTTCATTGAGGATTGGCTCATCTGTTTTACTGACCACTCGTAGTGGTTATACATATTGTGAGTACCATGGTGTACTGGTGAAGGTCTACATATGAGAGATTATTGCAGTAGGAAGAGTCCATTTCCTCCTGTTTTATGATGAGGTACTGATCTAGTAACCAGTCCTTCCACTGAATGTATTAAATAGAACAGGTCCAGTACTGATCCCTGAGGTACCGCACTAGTAACACCTCCTTCCACTGAATGTATTAAATAGAACAGGTCCGGTACTGATCCCTGAGGTACCGCACTAGTAACACCTCCTTCCACTGAATGTATTAAATAGAACAGGTCCGGTACTGATCCCTGAGGTACCGCACTAGTAACCCCTCCTTCCACTGAATGTATTAAATAGAACAGGTCCAGTTACTGATCCCTGAGGTACCGCACTAGTATCACCTCCTTCCACTGAATGTATTAAATAGAACAGGTCCAGTACGGATCCTTGAGGTACTGCACTAGTGAAATAATAAAAAGATAATCCAAGCACTCACCAGTAACGGCCCATGTTAGTGTTAAACAGAAAAGAATCTGGGTAAATTGTTCTAAAAGGAATATCTCAAGCATGCAAAGTTCTTTGAATACATACAACTTTGGATATGATGGTGATTAACCATAAATTATGAACACTTCAAGAAGTACCCACATGACAATCACAATAGTGGTACATGTGTAACAAACAGAGTGTAATTAAACTGAATATACCCCTCACACTCCCTGTAGAACACATTAAGGTGAGGAGGAAGGCGATATCCCACGTCCTTATTAGTTGTTTACTCTGACTCTGCTGAATGTAATCAATGAGAGGAGTGATCTCTGGGTGAGAATGAATTTAATATGATGGATGAAATGATGGAAAGACAAATGGAAATGTTGAGAACATCTTAACAGATGGATGAAATGGTGTAATGAAGTGTCAGAAATCATCCTGATTAGTTGATAGAAAGATTAATGAAATGTCAGCACCGAATTATATTTTCTTTTGTACCAGGTGTGATAGAAATTTGATATCTGCACTTTTTCTTGTATGTGATCCAAACACTTGACTGATTTGAAGTCTATTTTATTCACTTTTGCGATTTATATCAAAATCTTATGAGGAGCCTTATACTCACTGTTTTTATGTAGATTTCCATACTATTTTTATTTTATTTGTATTTTTTTCTCTATTATTTTTTCAAGTTTTTTTTTCTTCTTTAAGCCATTTTGCTAATGTAATGTATTAACTCTGTCTTTTTCCATTAATATTCACTGTCCCTGAGGTACCGCACTAGTAACACCTCCTTCCACTGAATGTATTAAATAGAACAGGTCCGGTGCTGATCCCTGAGGTACCGCACTAGTAACACCTCCTTCCACTGAATGTATTAAATAGAACAGGTCCGGTACTGATCCCTGAAGTACCGCACTAGTAACACCTCCTTCCACTGAATGTATTAAATAGAACAGGTCCGGTACTGATCCCTGAGGTACCGCACTAGTGACACCTCCTTCCACTGAATGTATTAAATAGAACAGGTCCGGTACTGATCCCTGAGGTACCGCACTAGTAACACCTCCTTCCACTGAATGTATTAAATAGAACAGGTCCGGTACTGAACCCTCAGGTACCGCACTAGTAACACCTCCTTCCACTGATTGTATTAAATAGAACAGGTCCGGTACTGATCCCTGAGGTACCGCACTAGTAACACCTCCTTCCACTGATTGTATTAAATAGAACAGGTCCGGTACTGATCCCTGAGATACCGCACTAGTAACACCTCCTTCCACTGATTGTATTAAATAGAACAGGTCCGGTACTGATCCCTGAGGTACCGTACTAGTAACACCTCCTTCCACTGAATGTATTAAATAGAACAGGTCCGGTGCTGATCCCTGATGTACCGCACTAGTAACACCTCCTTCCACTGAATGTATTAAATAGAACAGGTCCGGTGCTGATCCCTGAGGTACCGCACTAGTAATACCTCCTTCCACTGAATGTATTAAATAGAACAGGTCCGGTACTGATCCCTGAAGTACCGCACTAGTAACACCTCCTTCCACTGAATGTACTAAATAGAACAGGTCCAGTACTGATCCCTGAGGTACCGCACTAGTAACACCTCCTTCCACTGAATGTACTAAATAGAACAGGTCCACTACTGATCCCTGAGGTACCGCACTAGTAACACCTCCTTCCACTGAATGTATTAAATAGAACAGGTCCGGTACTGATCCCTGAGGTACCGCACTAGTAACACCTCCTTCCACTGAATGTATTAAATAGAACAGGTCCGGTACTGATCCCTGAGGTACCGCACTAGTGACACCTCCTTCCACTGAATGTATTAAATAGAACAGGTCCGGTACTGATCCCTGAGGTACCGCACTAGTAACACCTCCTTCCACTGAATGTATTAAATAGAACAGGTCCGGTACTGAACCCTCAGGTACCGCACTAGTAACACCTCCTTCCACTGATTGTATTAAATAGAACAGGTCCGGTACTGATCCCTGAGGTACCGCACTAGTAACACCTCCTTCCACTGATTGTATTAAATAGAACAGGTCCGGTACTGATCCCTGAGATACCGCACTAGTAACACCTCCTTCCACTGATTGTATTAAATAGAACAGGTCCGGTACTGATCCCTGAGGTACCGTACTAGTGACACCTCCTTCCACTGAATGTATTAAATAGAACAGGTCCAGTACTGATCCCTGAGGTACCGCACTAGTATCACCTCCTTCCACTGAATGTATTAAATAGAACAGGTCCAGTACGGATCCTTGAGGTACTGCACTAGTGAAATAATAAAAAGATAATCCAAGCACTCACCAGTAACGGCCCATGTTAGTGTTAAACAGAAAAGAATCTGGGTAAATTGTTCTAAAAGGAATATCTCAAGCATGCAAAGTTCTTTGAATACATACAACTTTGGATATGATGGTGATTAACCATAAATTATGAACACTTCAAGAAGTACCCACATGACAATCACAATAGTGGTACATGTGTAACAAACAGAGTGTAATTAAACTGAATATACCCCTCACACTCCCTGTAGAACACATTAAGGTGAGGAGGAAGGCGATATCCCACGTCCTTATTAGTTGTTTACTCTGACTCTGCTGAATCTAATCAATGAGAGGAGTGATCTCTGGGTGAGAATGAATTTAATATGATGGATGAAATGACGGAAAGACAAATGGAAATGTTGAGAACATCTTAACAGATGGATGAAATGGTGTAATGAAGTGTCAGAAATCATCCTGATTAGTTGATAGAAAGATTAATGAAATGTCAGCACCGAATTATATTTTCTTTTGTACCAGGTGTGATAGAAATTTGATATCTGCACTTTTTCTTGTATGTGATCCAAACACTTGACTGATTTGAAGTCTATTTTATTCACTTTTGCGATTTATATCAAAATCTTATGAGGAGCCTTATACTCACTGTTTTTATGTAGATTTCCATACTATTTTTATTTTATTTGTATTTTTTTCTCTATTATTTTTTCAAGTTTTTTTTTCTTCTTTAAGCCATTTTGCTAATGTAATGTATTAACTCTGTCTTTTTCCATTAATATTCACTGTCCCTGAGGTACCGCACTAGTAACACATCATTCCACTGAATGTATTAAATAGAACAGGTCCGGTACTGATACCTGAGGTACCGCACTAGTAACACCTCCTTCCACTGATTGTATTAAATAGAACAGGTCCGGTACTGATCCCTGAGGTACCGCACTAGTAACACCTCCTTCCACTGATTGTATTAAATAGAACAGGTCCAGTACTGATCCCTGAGGTACCGCACTAGTATCACCTCCTTCCACTGAATGTATTAAATAGAACAGGTCCGGTACTGATCCCTGAGATACCGCACTAGTAACACCTCCTTCCACTGAATGTATTAAATAGAACAGGTCCGGTACTGATCCCTGAGGTACCGCACTAGTAACAACTCCTTCCACTGAATGTATTAAATAGAACAGGTCCGGTACTGATCCCTGAGGTACCGCACTAGTATCACCTCCTTCCACTGAATGTATTAAATAGAACAGGTCCAGCACTGATCCCTGAGATACCGCACTAGTAACACCTCCTTCCACTGAATGTATTAAATAGAACAGGTCCGGTACTGATCCCTGAGGTACCGCACTAGTAACACCTCCTTCCACTGAATGTATTAAATAGAACAGGTCCGGTGTTGATCCCTGATGTACCGCACTAGTAACACCTCCATCCACTGAATGTATTAAATAGAAGAGGTCCAAAACTGATCCCTGAGGTACTGCACTAGTAACACCAGCCTGGACGCGTGCCAAATTTCAGCACGGGGCTGCCGGAAGGAGCTGCATCTGAGCTGCTGGGTACAGCTGAACGGCTAGGCAGCTGCCGTTACACATGGCCACCCTGAGGCTGGACCTGCCCAACATGGGCTGCGGCTGACCTACCAGGTAAGGTTGCAGTTGGCTCGGCAGCCGCCGCTTGCTGTAACAGTACCTCCCCCTTAAAGACCCCTCCTCCGCGGATTGGGGCGAGGTCTGTCTGGAAGGAGGGAAAGAAATCTACAGATCAGCTTGGAGGCGTGCACATCTTTGGAAGAGACCCAAGAGCGTTCTTCTGGGCCATAACCTCTCCATTGCACCAAATATTGCAATCTCCCCCTTATCCTCCTGGAATCCAAGATGTTTTGTACCTCATATTTGTCATGATCCCCCACCCAAATGGGGGCTGGGGGAACGGAGGTGGAAGTAAACCGGTTACAGGTTAATGGTTTCAGTAAAGACACATGAAACACGTTATGAATGCGCATCATAGCTGGAAGCTGCAGAGCGTAGGCCACTGGGTTGACTTTCCTAATGATTCGAAAGGGACCAACAAAACGGGGAGCTGGTTTTCTACATGGGACCTGGAGGTTAAGATTCCGGGATCACAGCCATACCCTATCTCCAACCTGAAAGGTGGGTGCAGGTAGTCACCAACGGTCAGCCTGCAGTTTGTGTCGTTACATAGAACCATGTAGGGTATGCTGTACTTGTACCCAAGAGGAATGGAGCGCCCATAAATGCTATCCAGAGCCGGAATAGGTGGTGCCTCGAAGGTCTCAGGAAGAGTGTAGGGCTGGAACCCTTAATTTATCAGAAACAGAGAACACCGAGATGAGGAATTGATGGCACAATTCCTGGCAAATTCCGCCCAGCGTAACAAAGTAGCCCAATTGTCATGGTGGTTATTTATATAGCAACGAAGGAATTGTTTGAGGGCCTGATTTGACCTTTTGGCTGCACCATTAGATTGAGGGTGGTAGGCCGAAGAAAAGGCAAGTTGAATCCCCAATTGTGCACAGAAACATCTCCAGAATTGGGACACAAACTGGCTCCCACGGTCGGATATAATCACTTTAGGAATGCTGTGTAAATGGAAGACCTCTTTAGCAAATATCTCGGCCAACTGTCGGGCAGAAGGTAACACTTTCAAAGGTACAAAATGAGCCATTTTCGAAAATCTGTTCACTACCATAAGGATCACAGTGTGACCCAAGGATGTGGGAGGTCAACCATAAAATCTATGGACAGATGAGACCATGGGCGCTCCCCATTGGGAATAGGTTAAAGGAGTCCCACCGGTAGACTGCGTGGAGATTTATTTTGTGCGCAAGTCTGGAAGCCTCCACGAAATCAGCGCAATCCTTCCTTAACCTCAGCCACCAAAATAATCGAGATATCAATCAGATCAATTGATCACGCCCATTGTGGCCAGCGGTTTTGGAAGTGTGATAGGTCTCCAATAGTCTGGTGCTCAACTGAACTGGTACAAAACACCTCCCTCTGGGTTTCTCTATCACCAATCTCATACAGCTTCTCCGCCCTAGATAATTTCTTGGAAAAGTAGCCACACAGAAGCAACGCCTCACCAGGAGCCGAGTGCTGAGACAGGAGGGTGCCTACTCCCGTCTCTGACGCATCAACCTCCAGCGTAAAGGGCAGGGCTGGACTGGGATGAACTAATATCGGAGCCTTGGCAAAGGCGGACTTCAGAGTCTCTAATGCCCCAATCGCACTGGATGACCACTTAGATGCATCCGATCCCTTACAAGTGAGATCAGAAAGTGTTTTTACTATCCAGGAGAAGTTTTTAATAAACCTGCCATAGTAGTTAGCAAAGCCCAAAAAGCATTGGAGAGCCTTCAACCCCACCGGGCAAGGCCATTGTACTATGGAAGACAGTTTTTGAGGGTCCATAGCAAACCCCAAGGCAGATATCACATAGCCCAAGAAGGTGACCTGAGAGTTATGAAATTCGCACTTTTTGAACTTACAGTAAAGGCCATTCTCTCTCAGTAGCTGTAAGACTCTAGACACATCTGTGATATGTACCTCCATAGAGGGTGAATGTATGAGTATATCGTCCAGATATACAACAACCGAACTTTGCAACAAGTCCCTAAGGAGATCATTGACCAGCTTCTGGAAGACAGCAGGTGCATTGCACAACCAGAAGGGCATCACTAACATAGTAACATAGTAGATAAGGCTGAAAATAGACATGCGTCCATCAAGTCCAGCCCATGCCAAAAACACCCCTGTTGATCCAGAGGAAGGCAAAAAAAAGCCCTCTGGAGCCATTTCCAATCTAGTCCCAAGTGTGTGTGTGGGGTGGAATTATTCCTTCCTGACTACAATTGGTAGTCAAATAGTTCCCCGGATCAATATCTTACTTGCTTTGAAGCCATCTGTCATAATTGTCAATATTGTTCTGTGCTAGATAGGCATGCATTGCTTTTTTGAATGCAGTTGCATTATCTGCATGCACAACATCCCGAGGCAAAGAATTCCATAGCCTTACCGCCCTTACTGTGAAGATTTCCTGCCTTTGTTTTAGTTGAAAGCACCTTTCCTGTAGTCTTAATGGATGACCTCTTTTTCTTAGCTCAACTCTTTGCATAAATAATTCATTGGATAGTTCTTTGTATTGACCTTGAATGTATATGTAAATGGTAATCACATCACCCCTGAGATGTCTTTTCTCTAATGTAAACAAAACCAGTTTAGCTAGTCTCTCCTTATAACTCAGATCCTCCAATCCCTTTATCAGTTTTGTTGCACGTCTCTGCACCTTTTTCCAGTTCAGTAATGTCTTTTTTTAGAACAGGTGCCCAAAATTGTACTCCATATTCTAGATGAGGCCTAACCAAGGATTTATACAGAGGTAGGATAATATTAGCATCCTTTACTTCTACACCTCTTTTTATGCAGGCTAGTACTCTATTTGCTCTTGCAGCAGCTGAGTGACTCTGCACACTGCTGTGAAGTCTATTGTCTATCAGGACTCCTAAATCTTTCTCTAATGAGGATTTCCCAAGTTGTCTCCCATTTAGAGTATATGTAGCAAGTTTGTTTCTACAGCCCAAATGCATAACCTTACATTTATCTACATTAAATGACATCTGCCACTTTTCTGCCCATTCTCTCAGTTTATCTAAATCCTTCTGTAGGGAAAAAACATCCAGCTCTGTATGTATTTCCTTACATAGCTTAGTGTCATCAGCAAAGATTGAGATGCTACTTTTAATTCCCACTTCTAGATCATTAATGAACAAATGAAAAAGCATTGGTCCCAGGACTGAACCCTGTGGCACCCCACTTATAACCTTAGACCAGTTTGAAAAAGTTCCATTTACAACAACTGTCTGCCATCTATCATTTAACCAGTTCTCAATCCACGTACAGATAACACCGCCCAAACCGAAGCCTTTTAATTTATGGAGTAACCTGTTGTGAGGCACTGTATCAAAGGCTTTTGCAAAATCCAAATATACTACATCAACAGCAATTCCCCTGTCCAAATTACTACTCACTCTTTCATAAAATGCAAGTAAATTAGTCTGACATGATCTGTTCTTCATGAAACCATGCTGATTCCTACTAATGATATTGTTTGTCTTTACATAGTTCTGAATACTGTCAGTTAATAACCCTTCTAGCATCTTACCCACTATGGAAGTCAAGCTCACAGGTCTATAATTTCCTGGTTTGGATCTTGCTCCCTTTTTAAACAATGGAACTACATCAGCTTTCCTCCAATCACAGGGCACTATGCCTGATGAAAGTGAATCAATAAATATTAAGTATAATGGTTTTGCTAGTACTGAACTAAGTTCTTTAAGTACCCTTGGGTGTATACCGTCCGGTCCAGGCACTTTATTCACTATAACCCTTTCCAGTCTCTTTTGGACCTTGTCCTCAGTAAGCCATGTAGATATTGGAGGAAATTCAGTGGTTTTGTCTGTTTGCCCATAGCTTGCCATTGCTGCTTCCTTTGTATATACTGAAGCAAAGAACATATTTAGGGTGTCAGCCATAGCTTTATCCTCACTAATCAATTCACCTGTTTCAGTCCTAAGAGGACCAATATCAACCTTAACTTTTTTGATATTAATATACTTGTAGAATTGTTTAGGGTTTTTCTTGCTCTCATTTGCAATGTTTCTCTCATTTTCCATTTTAGCTAGCTTAATTGCTTGTTTGCAGATTACTCATAGTGGCCTCTTCGGGTATTAAAAGCTGTCTTCCATTCATCTCCACTTTTGATACGAACTAGGTTATATGCTGCCCTTAAATCGAGTTTGGTAAACACCTTGGATCCCTTTAGTCTGTCAAACAGTTCGGTAATCAGGGGTATAGGGTAAGCGTTTTTGGTTACCAGCTTATTCAGACCACGATAATCAATACAGGGGCGCATTTCCCTATTTTTCTTTTTTACAAAAAAGAAACCGGCGCCTGCCAGTGAAGAGGATTTTCTGATTATTCCTCTAACAAGTGCATCAGCTACATACTCCTCCATGAGTCTCGTCTCCTCCATCCGAAAGTGGATAAACACGACCCCGAGGAGTAGTAGTACCCGGGATCAAATTGATTTTGCAATCGTAGGACCTGTGAGGAGACAAAGCAACAGCTTGGCCTTTATCAAAAAATATCCCAAATACTCAGATCCGACAATGAGTCAATTGGCAGGTGGGGGTGAAGTGCGGGTCAGCGCAATCAGAAAGAAAGGAAAAGCAGAGAATAATAACGTACTAAGTATAATATATAAAAAACATAAAACACAGGCCTGGAGGGGACATACATAATAGTCTAGTAGGACATGTAAGCCAGGAACTTGCTCAGCTGGGAGCCCATGAGATTATATCAGAAGTTTGCCAGTCTATCTATCACGGTGCCCGTTCTCCTGATCTGACGGCGATATTATTATTCTGCCTCATTTCAATGCCGTCTTCTTATTGGCCTGATATTCTTGCTCCACCCAGGGCTTGCCTTTATATACCCTGTCATGTCTATACCAAGGCACCCTTTCGTGATGTATCTGTTCCCGACGTTTGTTACTAAGTTGCTGTTATTGTGTATGACCTGGCCTGCCTGACGACGTTCCTGTGTTGCTGTTCCGTTGCTGACTGATCTGGCTGAGAACTTGCTCCGTTGCTGAACTGATCTGGCTGAGAACCCGCTCCGTTGCTGAACTGATCTGGCTGAGGACCTGCTCCGTTACTGACTGATCTGGCTGAGAACCCGCTCTGTTGCTGAACTGATTTGGCTGAGGACACGCTCCGTTGCTGAACTGATCTGGCTGAGGACCTGCTCTGTTACCGACTGATCTGGCTGAGAACCCGCTCCGTTGCTTACTGATCTGGCAGAGGACCTGCTCCATTACCGATTGGCCTGGCTGAGAACCCGCTCCGTTACTGACCTATCTGGCTGTTGAGACTGTTCCGTTGCTACTGACCTGGCTGTGCTTCCGTTACGCTTGTAGCCATCCCTGACTGAGAACCCGTTCCGTTGCCATCCGTGCCTGGCTGTATTCCTCCGTTGTCCTTGTCTGGCCAGCATTACAAGTAGCAGATTCCCAGTTGCCTTGTCTGTTGTGCGCCGCGTGGCGATATTCTTATCTTGTCGACCGTAGGCTTGGCATTCGTGCTATAGCTGCTTACTCTAACCGCCCTTGGCGGTGTGCACATGCAAAGTACCGGTACAGTGCTATCAAGTGCTGACTGAGTTACTCAGATCTATCTGTGTCTTCCTCTGCACCATTGCCGGGCTCACTCCCTGTGGGAATTTCAGTATATCCCTGGGCGTTTCCAGTTAACCTGTTCAGTACCTAGACTGTCTAGGCTGGGCCGGTGCACCTTCGCTGTTGCAGTAGCTTGGGCTAGGGCCAGCAGTTGCGTTACATCATACTCGGTAGTGTGAGGAGACACTGAGCTTCATTCCAGGTCACAGTAGCCTTTGGGCTTTAGAGCCAGCCGTTGCGTTACGTCACACTCGTTGTGTGAGGGGACACTTGTGCCCTTCCAGTTGCCTGCCCTCAATCCACCCCTAACGTTCTAGGGTTTACTAATTGTAAGTGGTTGCCTCGGTCTTCTAGAGGCCCCTGTCCCTTGGTCAGTGTTGCCTCGTTGCCTACTGGGTTCTGTGCCACCCAGGCATCTGGTTTTCATGCCAATTACCACCTCCAGGACTACCTGTCACCTTCAGTCCTGCTGTCAGCCCTTACGACCTCCAGGACTACCTGTCACCTTCAGTCCTGCTGTCAGTCCTGGGTTGAGAAGCCTGATTAACCCTAGTCCACTAGGGAGAGGTTGCCGGTCCTTAGGTGCCTCCAGTTCTCAGTATCCTATCTCAGTACTACTGATACCAGTCGTTGCCTCCTTGACTTGCTATATATTTATATATGTTTCGTATTGCGGGCCTGTGGCCTTATTCCTTGTATGCACTTTATCCTAATAAAGTCATTTTAACCTTACCGGTCTGGTCTGAGTGTTCATCAAAAACCGTGACACTATCCTGGGGTTGTACTTCTGTAGCCATGGATACCCCAGTACAATAGCATAGTGTGGCGACTGACTGACCTGGAATTGCAGGGTTTCTGAGTGCAGGGCTCCAACACGCAGGGTTAATGGAAGTGTCTCATGAGTGATATGGGAGAGTTGAAGTGACCTCCCATTAATGGCTTCAATAGCCAAAGGTGAATCGCGAGACTGCAAAGGGATAGCATGTCTTTCAGCGAAGTCTGAGTCTATAAAATGTCCTTCCACCCCTGAATCAAGCAACGCAACAGCAGTTATGGAGAAGTTACCCCAGGACAGGATAACCTCGAGGATAGGTTTACCCTTTACCACCACCGAGGACTGAGATATGCCACCCAAAATTAGTCCCAGACAGGATCTTAGGTGCTGGCGTTTCCCAGAAGTACAGGGCAAGACTAACAAATGCCGGGTTTGCCACAATACAAGCAAAGACCCTTCCTCCGTTGGAAGGTTCTCTCCTCCCCGGAAAGGCGAGTCACCCCCAATTGCATGGGTTCGCTGCCCCCCGAGACAAGGCCAGGAGGCGTGGTAGGTGAGGGAGGATTGGGTGGGTAGGTAAAACTGGGCGCCAGACGAGATGGAGGTCTACGCAGATGCTCCCTAAAGAAAGGTCTCTCCCTGATCGTGGTATCGATCAGGATCGTGAATTAAATTAATTCATCCAAGTCTCATGGTATGTCGCGGGCAGCAATTTCATCCTTGACCAAGTCGCACAGGCCCTGGGAGAATGCCACCACTAAAGCCTCATTGTTCCACCCAACCTCAGCTGCCAGGGTACGGAATTTAATCGCATACTCGGCCACTGTACGAGTACCCTGGCGTATAGTCATGAGGTGTTTGGAGGCCGATGCCTTCCGACCGGGCATGTCAAAAACTTTACGGAAGGAATCCACGAATACCAGAAAGCCGTAAACGATTGGTTTATCCGTCTCCCACAGAGGATTGGCCCAGGCTAAGGCCTTGCCAGAGAGCAGAGAAATCAGAAACCCAACTCTACTGCGATCATTGGGAGACGCCTGTGGAACCATCTCCATAAATATACCCACTTGGTTTATGAACCCGCGACACAACGCCGGGTCTCCCTCATAACACTGAGGAGTAGGAGCGTGCCAAGAAGAACCCCTGATCAAGCCTGCATCAGGGTTGGCTGGTGCTACCGGTGCCGGGTTAGCAACTGGGGAGGCCACCGATTGACCTACTGGGCGGTCAAGATGAGCAGTATGGTTTAACAGAGTTTGCAATGCCATCGTAATTTGATCAATGCGCTGCTCTTGAACCTCCATTCTGGCTAGGAGGTCTTTGGTAGAAGGGTTACCAGTACTGTCCGTAGTCATGGCTCTTTCGTACTGTCACTAACTCAGAAACGAGACTTGGACCAGTACCTTAGGTAACTCAAACTTTATTAAGATATAACACCTACAGAACAACGGTACAGCAAGAACACCATACAATACAAGGATGGATACAGGCAGTCTGTGTGGAAAAATTTCCCATTAAGAACTACTTAAAAAAAAAAAAAAGTAAGGCGAAAAAAAAAGATTAAAAAAGATTATGTGTATGTCTGTAAGAACATAGAACCATCACTGATGTGAGGAGTATAAACAGTAATCAGGAAGTAATAACGTCATTGTATCGCACCAGGCTGGTATGGCTGCTTTGTCTGATAGATCTGTGGAATGGCTGTTACCCATGATGCATCGCTGCCATTACTAAAGGATCCATTGATGTGGTTGTGAGAGAGGGACTGTCCCATAGCACTTCCTCATTACTTTTAAACTGTACACATCTCTGGTGGTTCTGTGTCCTTATGGATATACACATGGTCTTTTTATTTTTTCCTCTCTTTTTTTATTATTTCTTTTCATAATGGCAAGTTTTTCTCTATATAATTTAGTTTCAGCCCTATGTTGCCAAGCACAGTGTCTCAGTTATATCCCCCCCCATTAAAGTTTGTCTCTTCCACTAATAGGTGACCATATTCCTCTCTCTGTCTCACACACAAGACATCCTTTTCCCTAGACAGCTATGTATCCCAACCCCCGACACACCTGTGACCATTGTTCCAACCATAAGTGTCCCTCAAGCCACACATAACCCCTGTCTCACTCACACTCACACTCTTCCATTGCTTCTACCCTCCTTCCATCTTCTCTGCCCTCAATGTACTTTCTTACTTAAAGCGGAACTACCACCCAATAAAAGTAGCGCTAGTCGCCAGAATTATTACCAGATTAAAGAGAATTCGCAATTCTTCTCGGACTGACAGCAGGACGGAGCCCGGACATCTTGCCGTAGTGACGTCCACGCGCCTGCGCTGTCAGTCCCTTCCAGACCCGAACGGCTCCTAGCAACGCCTCCTAGACCCGGCTGGGACTGACAGCGCAGGCGCACAGACGTCACTATGGCACTAACGCCCTGCTGTCAGTCCGGAAAGAATAGCGAATTCTCTTTAATCTGGTAATAATTCTGGTGACTAGCGCTACTGAGCAGCTAGTCACCAGATGAGGAATTATATGGGTAGTTCCACTTTAATCCACGTAGGGGGGGGGAAATAAGCAGCTTCATTCAGCTACTCCACAGCGTGCCAAGGCCAAGAGTGCTAGGAAGTAGTGTGGGATGGCGTTGCCCGTCTGTTTGTTTTTAAGCAATACTTAACCCTTTCGGTGGCAGAGGGGTACCAAAGTATTGCAATGCATTGCATACCCCTCTGGCACTCAGAGGGTTAAAGGGATAGTAATACATTATTATTACTATCCCCCATATTGATAGCCCCCAGGTTCATCTTTCAAACCTTTATGGTCTGAGAGATAACCGAAGGCAAAGTTCCCCCTCCTTCCAGTCAGCGTTGTGCTGACTGCAGGGATATTCAGTCTGACTTTAATCATGCGGCTCTGCAGCAGAGCCGCGATCGTGTTAGTGACAAAGAATTATTTCACTGAAACGGTCTTCTCCATGTGCTTACAAACCAAGCA
The DNA here is from genome assembly GCA_037306005.1 of Rhinophrynus dorsalis. NCBI lineage: Eukaryota > Metazoa > Chordata > Amphibia > Anura > Rhinophrynidae > Rhinophrynus > Rhinophrynus dorsalis. The sequence goes on along the minus strand of CM074725.1, from coordinate 7,369,470 downwards.
CAAACCAATCACAAACCAATTATAAACCAATCACAAACCAATTATAAACCAAGTACAAACCAATCACAAACCAAGCACAAACCAAGAACAAACCAAGCACAAACCAAGTACAAACTAAGCACATGTAGAAGACCGTTTCAGTGAAATAACTTTTTTTACTAACGGGATCTCAGCTCAGCTGCAGAACCACAAGCGTGTCGTACAACAGACTTCCCCTGCAGTCAGTACAACGCTGATTTCAGGGAAGGTGGAGGGAGGGGGGAACTTTGCCTTCAGTTATCTCTCAAATCATAAAGGTCTGAGAGATGATCCTGGGGGCTATTAAATTATTTTACAAATACCTACAATATGGGGGATAGTAATAATAAGGTATTACTATCCCTTTAACAATGTATTGAAATAGCAGTTCATATAAAGTCACACACAGGGCCCGTCTCTCTGCTCTCCTCTGTGTGTAATGACAGATACAATAATCTGTATATGTGTGTGTATGCATGTATGTGCTTGTCTATATACGTGTGCATGTTTCTATGTATGTATGTCTCATAATATGTATGTGTGAACGCTCTACTACAACTAATACAAACTTCATATCACTGTTGTATCCGAACATTCCACTTAACGTTACTGAATACAAAGATGAAAAAGACAGTCGGGCAACGCCGTCCCCCACTACGCGTTTAATATATTTTTCATTAAAAAAAAAACAAAAACTTGAATTCAATTATTCTGGAGACGATTTAAACAATTTGAGTTTAGAAATGATAATTTAAAGGAGAACTAACACCATTGTGATGCCCCCTTTAATTCACGATGTTCAGAACAACCTAATGGTGCACAGGAATTTTGCTCTTGTTCTCTTCTTCAAGTGTAAACATCTTCTTCTTCATCTTCTCCTTCTTCTTCTTATTTTATTTGTAAAGAACCACTTGGCACTGTGCAAAAGGAGTAATATACAAACAGAACAATATAATAGTCATGTACAAGTCATATCAAGTGGATAGAGGTCTCTGCTCATGAGAGATTACATTCTAAAAGTCTTGTAAATCGACAGGTCAACTTGAAGGGCATAGGGCAGAGAATTTGTTGGGCTAGAGATATAGAGTGGTAAGAGGGAGGCTTCTCTAAGGACATGAGTATTTAGAGAGCACGTAAAGGTTGAGAACTGGGTTTAGACTCTGAGAGCTGGGCAGCAAGTTCCAGAGATAGGGTTCTGTTCTTGACTTCGACTGGAGGCTTGAGAGGTGAATGAGTTAGGATGAGAATAGTGGGTTGTTTGGAAAAACATTAAAGGGCGAGTTGGCAAATACTCAGAAATTAGGTTTGTAAGGGGCAGTAGATATGTAAATGGCTTTATAAGTCAGTGTTATTATTTTATGTGTGATCCTGTAAGCCTTTGGGAGCCATTGTAGGGCTTGGCAGAGTTGGGCAATAGGTAACGAGAAGTTAATGAGATGAAAATCCCTGGCAGCACATTCAGGATAGACTGCAGTAGTGGCAGTATCTAGAGGGGAAGACCAGTTAGTAGGATCCAGGGAACTATCTGACTGCCATCTGGACTGAGGAAGGAATTGTTTTACCCACTTGGGACTTAATTGGAAATGGATGGGTTTTTCTTTTCTGCCTTCATCTGGACCAACAGGGAAGATATGGCATGGGCTGGACTTGATGGACGTACATCTTTTTTCAGTCTCATCCACTATGTTACTAAGTTTCACTAACCTTTTGTACAGAATGTCATAACAGAATCCACACACAACTGCTTATTGCAAAGGTTGTTTATCTTATAAACAAAACAATTAAAAAAACTCATAAATGTCAGTGATAACAAAGAAACAATAAAAGTTCACGTTATTTCCACATCCTTTCACACTGTTCATGAAATGACAACACCAAGTTCATAAAGGGCAGCTATCACAGGATAGCACAGTTCACACCATACGGCAGATACTTCTCCCTGTGGGTGAAGTTGGTGTGGAATTGTGATCCCAGGAGGACCAGCAGGCATCCGATTGTATATCTGAATAGAGACCCCTGGGATCATGAGAGAAGAGACTGGGCTCTAAGACTAAAGTCTCCCATTTCAGTCTCTGTCGTGTGTGATGAGGTCCTCAGAGACCTTAGAATTGAAAACCTGACCCAACGGGTCCATGGAGGCTGCGCCCAAAACCCCAAAGCTGATATACAGATACTTCTGGATTACATACCAGTGAAGGGGGGCAGATTTCTAACCCCCCTAATAGAAGTTTCTAGGAGCAGTTATTATTATTCTTTATTTATATAGCGGCAACTTATTCCGCAGCGCTGTACAATAGAGAACAGACATAGAGTTATTAAATAGTACAAATCAGATGTGGAGAACAGAAGGATCAGAGGGCCCCCTGCTGGTGAGAGCTTACAGTCTAGAGCAGTTGGTGATGTTCTTTTTAATAAGTCTGATCCCATTTGGACAGACATTGAAACATGATAATCACCTTTAATTGTTCACTGATTCTAATTGGAGAAATGTTTAATTATATTTAAAACAGAAACAGACCTTTTTTATGAAAACAAAAACATATACCTAAGGTATTAATATTGGAAATTTAAAGGAACAGTAATACCCCCTAATAATAACAACCCCAACATCCCTTACTATGACCAGAAAATCCCAATGACCCCTGTGAATTATATCCTTGTGCTTTGGTTCAAGATACAACACCTTCAATCATTCCTGGTCTTCATGTTCATGCAGGCAGCCATGACAGATGCTAGTGGAAGTATTGGACCTCAGACACCAGACACATGAGTGTTTCTACCAAACAGAAACATGCAGAATTAGGAGCCACCAAATATTAACCTGTGCAGTGGGAGGAGCTTGAGTCCAGTAACTGCCATGTCCACCTCCCAAGAAACAAGGGCAAAATTCTCAGGATTCACCGAGATTGCCTGGCCATTGTAAGGTTAGTGGGAGTCAGTATGGTGATTATATATCTATATATTTATTATATAGTACTGTGCAAAAGTCTTGGGCAGGTGTGAAAAAATGCTGTAAAGAATGCGTTCAAAAATAGACATGGTAATACTTTATTGTTTTCAATTAACAAAATGCAAAGTGAGTGAAAAGAAGAAAGATCTAAATCAAAATATCTGTATTGACCACCCTTTGCCTTCAAAACAGCATTAATTCTTCTAGGTACACTTGTACACAGTCAGGGATTTTGTAGGCCTATAGTCAGGTGTATGATTAAACAATTACTTTTCTACAGCCATATACAAGGGTGTCAGGTGTGAATGATCATCAATTTAATATGTAGGTTGAAAAGCAATCATTAACTGAAATAGAAACAGCTGTGTAAGAGGAATAAAACTGGGTGAGGAATAGCCAAACTCGGCTAACAAGGTGAGACAATTTAATATCAAAAGTCATATACCATGGCAAGACTGAACACAAGGTAGTTACACTGCATCAGCAATGTATCTCCCCGGCACAAATTTCAAGGTAGACAGGAGTTTCCAGATGTGCTGTCCAAGCTCTTTTGAAGATGCACAACGAAACAGGCAACGTTAAGGACAGTAGACGCAGTCGGCAGCCAAGGAAACTTAGTAGAGCAGAAGAAAGACACATCATATTTACTAGTTTCTTCCCTTTGTAATCAGAAGAAGCCCAGCAGTGCCATCAGATCAGAATTGACAGAAAACAGTGGGATCCTGGTACACCCATCTACTGTCAGGAGAAGTCTGGTCAGAAGTGGTCTTCACGGAAGAAGCCATAACTCCGACGTGGAAACAAGGCCAAGTGAGTCAACTAGGCACGAAAATGCAGGAACTTGGGTGCAGAAAAATGGCAGCAGGTGCTCTGGACTGATGAGTCAAAATTTGAAATATTTGGTTGTAGCAGAAGACAGCGTGTTTGCAAAAGGGCTGGAGATTGGTACAAGAATGAGTGTCTGCAGGCAACAGTGAAGCATGGTGGAGGTTCCTTGCAAGTTTGGGGCTGCATTTCTGCAAATGGAGTTGGGAATTTGGTCAGAATTAATGGTCTCCTCAATGCTGAAAGTACAAAGGCAAATACTTTTCCATCATGCATTACCATCAGGGAGGCATCTAACTGCCCCCAAATATATTCTGTAGCATAACAACAAACCCAAACATATAGTCAAATTAATTAAGAACTATGTTCAGTGTAAATAAGAACAAGGGGTCCTGGAAGCGATCAGAGCCCTGATCTCAACAACACTGAGTTTGCCTGGGTTTAAGTGAAGAGAGAGAAGTAACTGAGGCTCCTAAATCCACAGAAGAACTGTGGTTAGTTCTCCAAGATGTTTGGAACAACCTACCTGCCGAGTTCCTTAACAAACTGTGTGCAAGTGGACCTAGAAGAATTGATGCTGTTTTGAAGGCAAAGGGTGGTCACACCAAATATTGATTTGATTGAGATTTTTCTTCTGTTCACTCACTCTCATTTTGTTAATTGATAAAAATAATCTATTAACATGTCTATTTTTGAAAGCATTCTTACGTTTAGCCAGCCATTGTTTTTACAATTTGAGATATATGTTTTTTTAAACATAATTTTATATTATATTATATACATTTTTAAAATAAAAAAACAGATTTTTTGAGAAACAAGCAGCATCCTATGGATTTCTTACTTCAGTCCAGTGTTACCTGAACAGAGACAGGTTAAATTCTCTGGAAGCCTGGTTTGTTGTGTTTGGGCATATGCCCTTCCACAACCATGAGTACATTTCAAATTTTTCCATGTTCATTGTATCATAAAGATAATAGGCACTATCGGGCGCCCTCTTTGTGTATTTCTTGTATGTTCTATACTTCCGGAGAGTTGTTTTGAGGAGCGACCTGCCATACCTACAAATCCATACTGTTGGGGGACAGTGTTAACATACCCCCCAAGCGATATTATCAGCAGTCACGTATGTGTTAAGCTGATCACTATATATTGTGAGTACGTTTCTTAAACCGGTCTTAAAATGTCTTCTCAGTTACTGCCCAGAAAACCTCTGAATTACATGCCCATTTGCCTGAATAACTTCCTTCATGCTCAAGGTGTCCACCCACATATTACATCTCCCTGGGATATGAACTGTAGTGTGTGTCAAGACAGAGGTTGGACTCCAACTAGAGAATTCTACTGGATAAATTACAAAATGCAAAGAATTCCTTGTGCCCCCTTTCTGAGACTGCCTACTATAATGACATTGGCTGGGCACATCTTGACTGCCTGGTGCTTAACAAGAGGAACAGCTTCCTTCAGGGCTCTGCAGGCTGCCAGCATTTACAGATGGTTTGAATGAATAGGAACTTCTGATGGTTACCATATTGCCTGCAGGGAGTGTTGAAGAAACCCTGTTCTCCGACAGTGCCACCACTGTGTCTCTGTTCCCCAACAGCATCTCTTCTCTCCCAACACTTCTGCCGGTGCTCTTCCGGGTTGGGCGCACACATGCACAGTCCTCCCTTTGGAAGCTGCCCCGGGCTTCCTCCCCATAAAGGACGTTGAGACGCTTCCTCTGACGCGTTGTCAAAGCGTCTTGAGTCTGTTGTTCGGATCTTGTTCCAGCTTGTACCCTGATTCCTTCTAGTCAGTTCCTGCTCTCCTGTTTGCCTGTTCTGCTTGTACCGTCAGTCTGCCGTCCTCCTGCTTCCGGCTAGTGACACCAGCTCCTGGCTTGCCTATTGCTACTGTCTTCCTGACTCTGCTGCTTCAGCTGACCCTAGGACTGTATCCAGTTGCCTCCTGCTTTCAGATTAATTGCTGTCTGCCTGTCTGTGTGTTCTTCCCTACTAACCAGTGGCTGTGCTACACCTGTTTCCATTTAGGTCTGGTCTAGTTTCTGGAGATCACTTCCTCCCTGGGGTTATTGGGGTATAGACCAACCATGGTGGGGTATCCTGAGTCACCTTCGGCTCAACCAAAGGGGGTTATCTGGCTTTGAGGCCTTGGCTGCAGCACACCCCACTACGGTTGGCCTACGCACCCTAGCGACGCTCCCAAGCTTCTCGCCACAATCACTCTTGTTGGAGGAGCATTTTCTTTCAGGAATATATCCCTTGCGTTGGTTTTGACCTTACCCCCGGTGTTGATTGTTGACAGACAGGTCTTGTGGTGTCTTTTGTGATGATTATCCACTGGAGGATGAACCAGTGAAGACCCTTTGACTGGTCCTTCCTGCACCACCAGGAGCATGGCACCTTGACTAGGGAAGAGATATGAATCAACTGAATCAATTGTCCACAATCAGTTGCAGAAAAGGTCTCATGTGAAGAAGAGCCAAAGGGGCCACATCTATAGTAACTTACTCAAAACAGATATAATTATCTTCAGAGAAAAAAGATCCACCCTTCTGATGAGAGAATGAGAGAGACTTGATCCATAATAAAAGACTCCTTGTCTGGGGACAGAAAAGTCCAAGATAAGATCCAAAACACACTACCTTTGCTTTGGTAAAGGCTGGATTTCTTCAAGGTTATCCACCAGCCAAAGGATGTTAGGGTAGATTACAAATCCATGTTGTCAAAGCTGGAAGAGTGATTCTTCTTTCACCAACCAGTTATCCAGGTGAAGGATCAGGACTATGTGACTGGAAGTCACGAAACACGTTTATCATTTATAAGAACACTGCTTGTTTCCTGCTCTGTAAGTCTTCCACCTCTATCTTACCTTTGAAACATACAGGTAGGGCTCTTATTACTTTTTAAATTGTCAAACAATAAAGTGAAGATGCTTTTATGAATCCGTTTTTGACCATCCTGTCATTGTTAAGCAGTTTTACATTCTTAGTTCATAAACTTTGTTTCCTTTTATGACCAGACATACACGCTCTCCCTAAGGTAGAATACATTTACTACTCTAATGTGTTTTTTCTTATACTGAATCCTTTTTTGTGTGAATAATGTAAGTATCATTGTATCAGTATTACGTACAACCAAAGTAAATAGAACTTCACATTGTATTTTATACTCACAAGCTTGTTTGTATTGTATTCTATTAAGTTAAAACATGAGCAAAGGAGACTGATTTCACAGTCCCATTCCAACAATAACATCAGCTTTTATACCTGGAACTCAAGGCCAGACTTATAATGGTAAACAGGAGCAGTTGTGGGGCAAAGTGCTAAACTGGGAGTATAACACACCATCGATGGTGATTGCTCTTAATTCAGCACTTTGTGAAAAACTTGGATTCGGCCAAAGGAGGCTTTCATTTCACAAAGATATAAAAAGACAAAGAACACAATAGGGGCGCCTACGGTGAAGTAAGTTGCGATAAACAATTCCTCAGTAGATCTTAATTCAATACACTCACATTTAGGTGAGATCAGGGCTCTGTTATCAGAGTCAACTGACTAACAAGCACATGGAGAACTTCTCCCGTCTCCGTTCGGGTATCTACTCTTTCTGTTCTGGAGTACTTCGAATCCTCAACTGGACACAACAGGCGGTCACTCTTTGTAAAAATATTTATATATATATATATATATATATATATATATATTTTTTTTTTTTTTTTTTTTTTTTTTTTTTTTTTAATTATACAGGCTTATAATCCTAACGCGTTTTGCATCTGGAAAGCCACTTTATCAAAGCTCAACAAGCCAAAACAGATAAAATACAAATCATATTAACAAAACAAAAAAAAACTTTTCCTGCAACACCACAATTCCTCTATATTGCTTGGGGCAAAGTGATAAGTTAGGAGTAATCACCATAGACACCAGTGGAGTGTTTCTACCTATTGATCCTATTTTGAACTACATGAGAATCTGCAGTTGAGATTTAAACCTGTTAATTGGCATTGATAACTAAGTGAATGCATGGCTTTGGGCAAACGAGGCTTTCACTTCCCAGTACCTGCTGATGTTCACACACTGCTTTCTTTCTTCTGTGACCGGTTTAATACAAGCAGAGGACTGAGACAGAAATTATTATTATTATTGGGGAAAGCTAAGCACAAGTACAGAACCCACTTTTTTTTAGCTTTATCAGCCCTTGATTTGTATCCTTCCTTTACTATGAATTGGGCATCAGGTATAATTAATTGTGCACAATACAGCATCCCACTATATTGTATTGAAGATCAGGTAAATTAATTGTGTGCTGTATGTCATTATGTCAATAAGTATAATTAATTGCATCCTATACTGTATATTATAATATTGTAATTTGGATCCGATTGAATGAATAGTGTGCTATATGACATTACATTATTGCACTGTATTTTAGAACAGGTTGTATCAATACTGTATTTTGTTATATTGCAATTTAGATCAGGTATAATTGTGTGTGTGCTATGTGGCATGCCATTATATTTTACTTTACATCAGGTTTAATTAACTGTATGCTATATGACATCTCAATATTTTGTAATTTAGATCAGGTATAATTAATTGTGCACTTTTGGCATCTCTATATATCATACTGAAAATAAGGTATAATTAATTATGCGCTATATGGCATCTTATTTTTTTTGGTACTTTAGATGAGGTGTAATTAATTGTGTGAGACATACAAATGTGACGAGCACCAGTGAAGCACGAACAATATAAAATGTCTTGTTCTTAGGCATGGCGGCCTCTCAGTGGTGCTACAAGTCATATTTTTCACTCCCATGTGCCATTGCAGAGAGGAAATCTCCATATCCATATCCATATCAGACTGGTCCTGCCCTCATACAGTCCAGCTCTGAAATGTCAGGCAAACCCTCTCTGCACGAGAGACACCGCAAAACCACAGACATAAGTTTCAGCCCATGTGGGCAGCTGAATCCCTCTAGCCACATGGGTGTCAGGTCAGGTCTGATATGAATATGGAAATTTCCTCTCTGCAATGGCACATGGGAGTGAAAAACATGACTTGTAGCACCATTGAGAGGCCAAATAGATTGTGTATCATCATTACTTTGTATACTAAGTTGTGATCTTACCATGTAAAGTGATAGTTTGTGTTAAATTGCACTTTGACCCTACAAAAAGTATATATCCATTTCTCTTTTCATTGTGCTTTGTATATATTTGTACAAAAACATGAAGGACACAGGTTTAAGAACGGTAAGTATCAATTTACAAAAGGAGGAGGGATTGTTTTTATTGTGTCATTGGATAAACTGTCCTTAGCTTCACGTAGTGTCAGGAAGCAGAGCAGGACAGCAAATATGTCTGGGAGAGAACGTTCACCCATGTCTTGGCGGTTCAGTGAAAATCTCTGATCTGTTGATGTGAAGTTTGACGCCTGCTCCAGCAGCTCTTCTGTTTGTTCTTCCATATTTCAGAGTATTATATGAACTGGCTCAGAGTGGAAGAGCACATGGTAAATATCCGGAACAATTTAATTAAAGAAACAGAAAGGTAAATATTAGTCTTTCAAGTTTAACCCCTTATTGACCAGAGAGGTATCCAATGCACTGCGTCTTATGGTTGTATGTTCAAAAGAAAAAAAATGCAGGAGACTAACAGAGTAGAGATGATCCCTGTCATGGTAACGGAGTAGATTTAGGTACAGGAGACTAGGGGCTGGGTTCAAATGCAGGGGATAAATGTTACCTCCCATTTTATCATACATGTTCATACTGAAGTCTACGGGGATACCTGGAGATTAAAAGATACAAAATTAGCACCTGCATTTGAATTCAGCCCTAGTACAGTAGAATGATCCCCTTATTGGTAACTGAGTGGATTTGGGTGCAGGAGACCAGTAGAGTAGAAATGATCCCTTTATTGATAACTGAGTGGATTTAGGTACAGGAGACTAGTAGAGTAGAAATGATCCCTTTATTGGTAACTGAGTGGATTTTGGTGCAGGAGACCACTAGAGTAGAAATGTTCCCTTTATTGGTAACTGAGTGGATTTAGGTACAGGAGACTAGTAGAGTAGAAATGATCCCTTTATTGATAACTGAGTGGATTTAGGTACAGGAGACTAGTAGAGTAGAAATGATCCCTTTATTGGTAACTGAGTGGATTTAGGTGCAGGAGACCAGTAGAGTAGAAATGATCCCTTTATTGGTAACTGAGTGGATCTGGGTGCAGGAGACCAGTAGAGTAGAAATGATCCCTTTATTGGTAACTGAATGGATTTGGGTACATGAGACTAGTAGAGTAGAAATGATCCCTTTATTGGTAACTGAGTGGATTTTGGTGCAGGAGACCACTAGAGTAGAAATGTTCCCTTTATTGGTAACTGAGTGGATTTAGGTACAGGAGACTAGTAGAGTAGAAATGATCCCTTTATTGGTAACTGAGTGGATATAGGTACAGGAGACTAGTAGAGTAGAAATTATCACTTTATTGGTAACTGAGTGGATTTGGGTGCAGGAGATTAGTAGAGTACAAATGATCCCTTTATTGGTAACTGAGTGGATTTGGGTGCAGGAGATTAGTAGAGTAGAAATGATCCCTTTATTGGTAACTGAGTGGATTTGGGTACAGGAGATTAGTAGAGTAGAAATGATTACTAAACCCCTTAGTGACCGGCCGCACGCGCACGCAGCCGGCACTTAACACCCGCTGAACATTTTTTTTTCATTTTATTGAATAACTTCCGGGACGTACATGTACGTCCTCTGTCCACCTGGGACATCTGCTCAGGATGTACGTGTACGTCCTCGGGCAGTAAGAGGTTATTTTGGTTCTTTTTCCAGTTACCAAAAAAGGGATCACTTCTGCTCTACTAGCCTCCTGTACCCAAATCCACTCAGTTACCAATAAAGGGATCATTTCTACTCTACTAGTCTCCTATATCCAAATCCACTCAGTTACCAATAAAGGGATCATTTCTACTCTACTAATCTCCTATATCCAAATCCACTCAGTTACCAATAAAGGGATCATTTCTACTCTACTGGTCTCCTGTACCCAAATCCACTCAGTTACCAATAAAGGGATTATTTCTACTCTACTGGTCTCCTGTATCTAAATCCACTCAGTTACCAATAAAGTGATCATTTCTACTCTACTAGTCTCCTGTACCCAAATCCACTCAGTTACCAATAAAGGGATAATTTCTACTCTATTGGTCTCCTGCACCCAAATCCACTCAGTTACCAATAAAGGGATCATTTCTACTCTACTAGTCTCCTATATCCAAATCCACTCAGTTACCAATAAAGGGATAATTTCTACTCTACTAGTCTCCTGTACCCAAATCCACTCAGTTACCAATAAAGGGATCATTTCTACTCTACTAGTCTCCTGCACCAAAATCCACTCAGTTACCAATAAAGGGATCATATCTTTTCTTTTAGTCTCCTGTACCCAAATCCACTCAGTTACCAATAAAAGGATAATGTCTACTCTACTAGTCTCCTGTACCCAAATCCAGTCAGTTACCAATAAAGGGATAATGTCTACTCTACTAGTCTCATGTACCCAAATCCAGTCAGTTACCAATATAGGGATCATTTCTACTCTACTAGTCTCCCGTACCTAAATCAACTCAGTTACCAATAAAGGGATCATTTCTACTCTACTAGTCTCCTGTACCTAAATCCATTCAGTTACCAATAAAGGGATCATTTCTACTCTACTAGTCTCCTGTACCCAAATCCATTCAGTTACCAATAAAGGGATCATTTCTACTCTACTAGTCTCCTGTACCTAAATCCATTCAGTTACCAATAAAGGGATCATTTCTACTCTACTAGTCTCCTGTACCCAAATCTATTCAGTTACCAATAAAGGGATCATTTCTACTCTACTAGTCTCCAGTACCCAAACCCACTCAGTTACCAATAAAGGGATCATTTCTACTCTACTAGTCTCCTGTACCTAAATCCACTCCGTTACCAATAAAGGGATAATTTTAACTCTATTAGTTTCCTGCATCTAAATCCATTCAGTTAGCAATAAAATGATCATTTCTACTCTACTAGAGTCCGGTAACCAAATCTACTCAGCTACCAATAAAAGGATTATTTCTGCTCAAAACCACTCAATTACCAATAAAGGGATTGTTTCTACTGTACTGGTCTCCTGTATCCAAATCCACTCAGTTACCAATAAAGGGATCATTTCTACTCTACTGGTCTCCTGTACCCAAATCCACTCAGTTACCAATAAAGGGATCATTTCTACTCTACTAGTCTCCTGTACCTAAATCCACTCAGTTACCAATAAAGGGATAATTTCTACTCTACTAGTCTCCTGTACTCAAATCCACTCCGTTACCAATAAAGGGATAATTTCTACTCTACTGGTCTCCTGTATCCAAAACCACTCAGTTACCAATTAAGGGATCATCTCTACTCTACTAGTCTCCTGTACCCATATCCACTCAGTTACCAATAAAGGGATCATTTCTACTCTACTAGTCTTCTGCACCCAAATCCACTCAGTTACCAATAAAGGGAACATTTCTACTCTACTAATCTCCTGCACCTAAATCCATTCAGTTACCAATAAAGGGATCATTTCTACTCTACTAGTCTCCTGTACCCAAATCCACTCAGTTACCAATAAAGGGATCTTTTCTACTATACTGGTCTTCTGCATCCAAAACCACTCCGTTACCAATAAAGGGATAATTTTAACTCTATTAGTTTCCTGCATCTAAATCAACTCAGTTACCAATAAAAGGATAATTTCTACACTACTAGTCTCCTGCACTCAAACCCACTCAGTTACCAATAAAGGGATAATTTGATTAATTTCTACTCTACTAGCCTCCTGTAACCAAATCTACTCAGCTACCAATAAAAGCATTATTTCTGCTCAAAACCACTCAATTACCAATAAAGGGATTGTTTCTACTGTACTGATCTCCTGTATCCATATTCACTCAGTTACCAATAAAGGGATCATTTCTACTCTATTAGTCTCCTGCACCTAAATCCACTCAGTTACCAATAAAGGGATAATTTCTACTCTATTAGTCTCCTGCACCGAAATCTACTCAGTTGCCAATAAAGGGATCATTTCTAGTCAACTAGTCTCCTGCACCCAAATCCCTCAGTAATCAATAAAGGGATCATGTCTTCTCTATTAGTCTCCTGTATCTAAATCCACTCAGTTACCAGTAAAGATATTATTTCTACTTAATTATTTTCCTGTACCCAAATCCACTCAGTTAGCAAAAAAGGTATAATTTCTACTTTACTGTTCTCCTGTACCCAAATCCGCTCAGTTACAAATAAAGGGATAATTTCTACTCTACTAGTCTCCTGTACCCAAATCCACTCAGTTACAAATACAGGGATAATTTCTACTCTACTAGTCTCCTGCACCATATCCACTCAGTTACAAATAAAGGGATAATTTCTACTCTACTAGTCTCCTGCACCATATCCACTCAGTTACCAATAAAGGGATCATTTCTACTCTACTAGTCTCCTGCACCATATCCACTCAGTTACAAATAAAGGGATAATTTCTACTCTACTAGTCTCCTGCACCATATCCACTCAGTTACCAATAAAGGGATCATTTCTACTCTACTAGTCTCCTGCACCTAAATACACTCAGTTACCAATAAAGGGATCTTTTCTACTATACTGGTCTTCTGCATCCAAAACCTCTCCGTTACCAATAAAGGGATAATTTTATCTCTATTAGTTTCCTGCATCTAAATCAACTCAGTTACCAATAAAAGGATAATTTCTACACTACTAGTCTCCTGCACTCAAACCCACTCAGTTACCAATAAAGGGATCATTTCTACTCTACTAGCCTCCTGTAACCAAATCTACTCAGCTACCAATAAAAGCATTATTTCTGCTCAAAACCACTCAATTACCAATAAAGGGATTGTTTCTACTATACTGATCTCCTGTATCCAAATTCACTCAGTTACCAATAAAGGGATCATTTCTACTCTATTAGTCTCCTGCACCTAAATCCACTCAGTTACCAATAAAGGGATAATTTCTACTCTATTAGTCTCCTGCACCGAAATCTACTCAGTTGCCAATAAAGGGATCATTTCTAGTCAACTAGTCTCCTGCACCCAAATCCCTCAGTAATCAATAAAGGGATCATGTCTTCTCTATTAGTCTCCTGTATCTAAATCCACTCAGTTACCAGTAAAGATATTATTTCTACTTAATTATTTTCCTGTACCCAAATCCACTCAGTTAGCAAAAAAGGTATAATTTCTACTTTACTGTTCTCCTGTACCCAAATCCGCTCAGTTATCAATAAAGGGATAATTTCTACTCTACTAGTCTCCTGCACCATATCCACTCAGTTACAAATAAAGGGATAATTTCTACTCTACTAGTCTCCTGCACCATATCCACTCAGTTACCAATAAAGGGATCATTTCTACTCTACTAGTCTCCTGCACCATATCCACTCAGTTATAAATAAAGGGATAATTTCTACTCTACTAGTCTCCTGCACCATATCCACTCAGTTACCAATAAAGGGATCATTTCTACTCTACTGGTCTCCTGTACCTAAATCCACTCAGTTACCAATAAAGGGATCATTTCTACTCTACTAGTCTCCTGTACCTAAATCCACTCAGTTACAAATAAAGGGATAATTTCTACTCTACTAGTCTCCTGCACCTAAATCCACTGAGTTACCAATAAAGGGATCATTTCTACTCTACTAGTCTCCTGCACCCAAATCCACTCAGTTACCAATAAAGGGATCATTTCTACTCTACTAGTCTCCTGCACCCAAATCCACTCAGTTACAAATAAAGGGATAATTTCTACTCTACTAATCTCCTGTATCCAAAACCACTACGTTACCAATAAAGGGATCATTTCTACTCTACTAGTCTCCTGTATCCAAAACCACTACGTTACCAATAAAGGGATCATTTCTACTCTACTAGTCTCCTGCACGTAAATACACTCAGTTACCAATAGAGAGATAATTTCTACTCTACTAGTCTCCTGTACCTAAATCCATTCAGTTACCAATAAAGGGATAATTTCTACTCTACTAGTCTCCTGTACCCAAATCTATTCAGTTACCAATAAAGGGATCATTTCTACTCTACTAGTCTCCAGTACCCAAACCCACTCAGTTACCAATAAAGGGATCATGTCTACTCTACTAGTCTCCTGTACCTAAATCCACTCCGTTACCAATAAAGGGATAATTTTAACTCTATTAGTTTCCTGCATCTAAATCCATTCAGTTACCAATAAAGGGATAATTTCTACTCTACTAGTCTCCAGTACCCAAACCCACTCAGTTACCAATAAAGGGAACATTTCTACTCTACTAGTCTCCTGTACCTAAGTCCACTCAGTTACCAATAAAGGGATCATTTCTACTCTACTAGTCTCCTGTACCTAAATCCACTCAGTTACAAATAAAGGGATAATTTCTACTCTACTAGTCTCCTGCACCCAAATCCACTCAGTTATCAATAAAGGGAACATTTCTACTCTACTAGTCTCCAGTACCCAAATCCACTCAGTTACCAATAAAGGGATCATTTCTACTCTACTAGTCTCCTGTACACAAATCCACTCAGTTATCAATAAAGGAATCATTTCTACTCTACTAGTCTCCTGTACCTAAATCCACTCAGTTATCAATAAAGGGATCATTTCTACTCTACTAGTCTCCTGTACCCAAATCCACTCAGTTATCAATAAAGGGATCATTTCTACTCTACTAGTCTCCTGTACCTAATTCCACTCAGTTATCAATAAAGGGATCATTTCTACTCTACTGGTCTCCTGCACCAAAATCCACTCAGTTACCAATAAAGGGATAATTTCTACTCTACTGGTCTCCTGCACCCAAATCCACTCAGTTATCAATAAAGGGATAATTTCTACTCTACTGGTCTCCTGCACCCAAATCCACTCAGTTATCAATAAAGGGATCATTTCTACTCTACTAGTCTCCTGTACCTAAATCCACTCAGTTACCAATAAAGGGATAATTTCTACTCTACTGGTCTCCTGCACCCAAATCCACTCAGTTATCAATAAAGGGATCATTTCTACTCTACTAGTCTCCTGTACCTAAATCCACTCAGTTACCAATAAAGGGATCATTTCTACTCTACTAGTCTCCTGCACCCAAATCCACTCAGTTATCAATAAAGGGATCATTTCTACTCTACTGGTCTCCTGTACCTAAATCCACTCAGTTATCAATAAAGGGATCATTTCTACTCTACTAGTCTCCTGCACCCAAATCCACTCAGTTACCAATAAAGGGATCATTTCTACTCTACTGGTCTCCTGTACCTAAATCCACTCAGTTATCAATAAAGGGATCATTTCTACTCTACTGGTCTCCTGCACCCAAATCCACTCAGTTACCAATAAAGGGATCATTTCTACTCTACTAGTCTCCTGCACCCAAATCCACTCAGTTATCAATAAAGGGATCATTTCTACTCTACTGGTCTCCTGTACCTAAATACACTCAGTTACCAATAAAGGGAACATTTCTACTCTACTAGTCTCCTGTACCTAAATCCACTCATTTATCAATAAAGGGATCATTTCTACTCTACTGGTCTCCTGTACCTAAATCCACTCAGTTACCAATAAAGGGATCATTTCTACTCTACTAGTCTCCTGCACCCAAATCCACTCAGTTACCAATAAAGGGATCATTTCTACTCTACTAGTCTCCTGTACCTAAATCCACTCAGTTATCAATAAAGGGATCATTTCTACTCTACTAGTCTCATGTACCTAAATCCACTCAGTTACCAATAAAAGGATCATTTCTACTCTACTAGTCTCCTGTACCTAAATCCACTCAGTTACCATTAAAACGGATGATTTTTACTACTAGACCTCGATTCAATTGTGTCATACGACAAAAAAACAGCTGTTGGCAGTTATATAAGCCCAGTAAGCCATTAAATTCTATGTCTTAGCAACAGCTAACGGCAGTTTCAAAAACCCACCGGACAAGAAACATCTCCCATTGAGGACAATGCAAAAGCTATCCTCAAAGCCATTCAATCGTGTGCAGTAGTACCAACGGATGATAAATCGATACATATACTGTCAAAAATTTAAGACCCAATTTTTCTGGCCGCATACATCAACCACTGTTGCACAAAAGAAAACTGAGTAACAGCAGCTCACACAACACGGTATATATCACAGGCATATAAGACAAAATGAGCCCCTGCAAAACCCAGCAAACTATCACGGTGCCCGTGCTATGCTGGCGACATTTTGACACTTTGCTACTTCCTGATACCTTTTTATTGGCTAACGTGTTGTTGCTCCTCCCAGTGACAGCCCTTAAATACTCAGTCTTGTCACTGCTGCAGTGCCCTTTCGCGGTGTTCCCGTTGCTAGCGCTTGTTCCGTTATTCTCGTATGATTCCTGTGTATGACCCGGACTGCCTGACTACTCTGCCTGTTTATGTTCCTGCTCCGTGTACCTATCCGGATTGGCTGACGTTCCTGCTCCGTGTATCGACTTGGCTTGGCTGACGTTCCTACTCTGTGTACCGACTCGGCTTGGCTGACGTTCCTGCTCCGTGTACTGACCTGGCTTGGCTGACGTTCCTGCTCCGTGTACCGACCCGGCTTGGCTGACGTTCCTGCTCTGTGTACTGACCTGGCTTGGCTGACATTCCTGCTCCATGTACCGACCCGGCTTGGCTGATGTTCCTGCTCCGTGTACCGACCCAGATTGGCCGACGTTCCTGCTCTGTGTACCGACCCAGATTGGCTACGTTCAGGTGTCTCACCGCTCAACGTGATGAGCGTGGTGTGTTTAGGCTACTGACGCGTATGGGCAAAATGTATAAAGCAGGGAACAGGCCAGTAAATTAGGGCATAATGTAATGCAGACGGGACAGTGGGTTTGGACCCTAAAATCGGGACTGTCCCACATAAATCGGGACAGTTGGCTGGTATGGAGGGGTAGACAGCACATTGCCAAGCAATGGATAGTCTACTCCTTTTGAGCACAAAAGGTTAACCCTTTGAATGCCAGAGGGGTACAGGTACATTGGCCAGAAATTGACCTCTACCAATGAAAGTGCTCCAGCTTAGAGACAGATAGCCTCCATCATCAGAGGAGGCTGGATAGAAGCTGAGACTACGGTACAGATCCGGTCAGCGCTGTCTGCCGGAAGTAGGAACAGAGGTACATTTAAACTTTGAAGAATTTCTAACGGGCAGATTTTTTTTAAAAAAAGAACACACTTTCCATTAGTTATTATTGGTACTGAAAAGATTTAGCCAAAGTTGTGAAGGGGGTAAACATCCCCTTTAATGCAGTTTGAGATGTATTGATGCTAGGAGATGATGGGGAGATTCACTCATGAGTGATGAGGAGGTGATAAAGTGGAGACAACCTCTCCAGCGATATCACTTCTCCAGTTCCTATGTTATTCTGTGGAGCGTATGCTGTGAGATTGTTCTAGTTTTACATATATTAGTGCATGTGTTCCATAGGAAAACATCTGATCTGTTCATCACACCTCACTGTGTAACCCCTGCCTGCTCTGCTTACTACATGGTGTGAACACTTGAACAGACTAGTGGTGTCCTAATGCACCTGTCTCTTAGGAAAATGCTACGCTGATCTCAGTGGTTAACCTGGGATTAACAGAGTGTGAATTCACATCATACCTTTGATATTATAATCTATCCTGCAATTGCATCAGCCAACACATCTACATGGTTGTCAGACTCCTCTATTACCACAGCAGTGGATGGAATTAAATGTGAACAGTCTGGCGCCTAGTGTTTTGAAAGTTTGTTGTCAATTGTTCATGTTCAAGTCACCTTCATGTTGTTTTGCCGGTTAAAATGTTGCACAGTATTGTGCGAGCAACTAAACAACGCATTAACCATGTTGCTGGGATGAAAAGGGTGAAATGAGAATCTCACATGCATCAAAAGGGAAAGATTCTTATGTCTTGGGCTTAGGCATTAGCTCAGTTGGACGCCGATATCATTCTCAAAATGATGGCAGAACAGTTCTGTGTATACTCCCGGTCTCCTATCCCTCAGTGTCCGCCAAATAATAATAAAAACAACAAAAAAAAAACTATCTGCAAAGACACAGGGTAGCAATTCACCCCTACAGTATGTGCACATATTGAAGTGGTATATTTAACTACTGTAGGGGTGAATTGTGCTCCTGTGTCTGCAGATGGTCATATGTTTTTTATTATTATGAGGAGGACACTGAGGGATAGGAGAGCAGGAACACATACAGAACTGTTCTGGCTTCAGCAAGGTATGTTTATGAGACTAATGCAGGTGCTCAAATGTGCGACGCTTAAGCCCGAGACATAAGAATCTCACCCTTTTGATGCTGGTGAGATTCTCATGTCGCCATTTTCATCCCAACTACATGGTTAATGGGCCGTTAGTGTGTGACGTTTCAAAAGGATAACGTTTTGCTTTGCTAGGTGGATTGAGAGTTGAACTTGGACAAAAGTGTTGTTATGTGATGTGTTTGCTCACCCACGCTGCAACACATTAATACAACATTAATTGTGCATGAGTTGTGTTCACTGCATTGCTTTGCAATCCATTGGAGACATCTCTGCCACTCAACCTGTTTTTAATACAAAACACAAATGGACATGAATGGGATGAATAAGTGCTCATTTATTAGGGGGAAAATGCACGTACTGTTTTTTTGGGGGTTTTTTTTGCTTACAAGGAGCTGTAGAGGTGGAAGCCCTGGTGTGTGAGTCTGCTTGGCCTGGTGCTTTTTGTTCGGGCAATGCTGGAAGGGGAGGTAGCTGCAGAACCCTCTGTGGATGCCTGTGCCATCTCCATCTACTGGTTCTCTCATTGATTTGCCTCTCTAACTTCAACCAGCATTTGGCCTGTGACGGAACCGGAGCAATGTTATGTGTGCCGGGGTTTCTAGGGGTTTGTGTGCCGGATTTTGCTACAGGAAACAGGACTGGGAAACGTCCCACGTCCTGTAAATATAAGTTTTCCCTGTTAAAAGAGTGGAATTCACCAGCCCAGCGCCAGCTGACTGGACTATACTAAGCCACCTGGATGTTAGCTGTCGTCCGCCCCCTGATTGGCCCATCGGAGTTAAAGGGCCGCCATTGACACAACATGGGAAAAAGTAGGCGCCCCTCGGATTGGTCAGTCAACTGCCCGCCCAAAGGGTCTGGATTAGCAGAGGCAGCCATGACTAGCACAGCCAGGATTGGTCAGCCAATTCTAGGCACTGGATTGGCCAGGGGTTGAAGCAGAATATTCAAAGATGCTTCAACCCCCTGGCCATTGTTTCGGAATGTGTATCTGAGCCCCTCAACCTCTTGTCCCAATGTTTATCCATTGTTACATCCTTTGTCTAGATAATCTAATCATGTCTGCTCCTTTGTATTATGTATTTATCGTATGTTTCAGTCTTTTGTGTGCATTGTGTGATTCTTGTGATTAACGGTGTATATAAGCCCAAAGAGTTGTTCAATAAACTGTTCTATGTTTTACACTCCAAACTGGTCCTGTCTAGTCCCTGGAGGGGTTATGCTGAACAAATGATGGCGATTGAGATGTCGGTGCAGCAGAAGCAGAGAAGTGACGGTGGTACTGACCTCTAGTACCGAGACTCACGTCACATGGCCCACATTCTGCTCCAACCTCTTCAGGTACCTTGAGTATTTCCTGGTCTCCGTAGTTGGCTCCTCTTTATTCTTACACACTCTTCATGCATCACCATGGTATGGGGATCTGTGATCTGTGTGGTGTGGCTGGTGGTGGGGATGCCTCTTCAAGACCCTGTGTCTCTTCCTGTTGGCCATTCTCCTCAGTAACATCCTGTGTTTCCTTCTGTGGCAGTGGTGGTGGTGGTGATGTGTGCTGAGGGTTGACTGTGAGGGGTACCAGCCTGAATGAACGGCGGGTCGTTAACTCGACTCCACATTCCTTTGCGATCTCTCACCCCTTACTGGATCAATGTTTGTGGTGGTCATGTGAAGTTCTCCTGGGGTTGATGACACTGGGGCTCACCTATTAACCCCACATGTTCCTTGTCCAGTTGCCAGGGTTAGTACCTTGGCCACTGGTATCTGGATCTGTGCAGGTTGGATGTGGGGGCACACGTGGTATCCTACTGAGGATGCATTCAACTTGTTGGCTGGGTTCTGGCAGTGGGGCCATATGACCCATAGTGTGGTGGGCATCCAGTGCCCTTCCTGGTGTACAGCTGCTGGTGGGGCCATCCAATACCTGCTTTGGGTGGATGGAGGCAGCCAACTCCTGTTCGGAGGCAGTCGTGGCTGGCAGGCTGTACTCTGGGGAGGGGTTGTCGGAATGAATATGCTTATATTTAGGGAGGAATGTAAAGGTTTACCAGGTGCCGACTTACCTTCCAGCTCTGTCTAGGGGTATATTATCTGCAGTATTATTACCTTGCAGGATGTATTCCTTAGCCAAGAATCACAGAGAGTTTCTTCTTTTATTATAAAAATAAAGATTTATTACTCTGAGTAAGATGGTCATTCCTCACAGGGTTACAAGAGGCACACAGAAGAAGATGTTTTCACAAGATGTAGCAACAAGATGTATCTCAAAGTTGTAACAACCTGTTTAGCTAAGTGATGGGCTTCTGATAGGCAGAATCTGGACATTTGATCTGTATGTCCTTGCCCTCAGGCCTGACCAGACAAAGAACACAATAGATCCTGTATGTTCAGGTCCAATTGGGGCTATATGCTTTATGACTGAGAGGCTTTAGTTTACATACAATCAAAGAGGTCTTTGATCTCAGGCCATCATCTAGCAATCTTCCTCAAGGTTCACTTTATGGCATGTATATACCCTCTGTCACACCATCCCTTGTTTGGTCATTTGATATGGGGATGACAACAAATATACCTCCTGCCAAACAAGTACCTATCTGGACAGCTGATATGAGCATGACAAATAACTTTATGGCATGTAGATACCATCTGCCAAACAAGTCTTCGCTTGGGTTGCTGACAAGGGCGTGATAAAGAATGATGGAAAACAATGGCCTGTCCCCCAGAGGTCAGCCCCAGAGGTCGGCTTGGCCTGAAAGAGTCATCCCCCCATGATTGCAACAGTATCAATGATGTCCTGTACATCTTTCAAATTATTACATAATTATAAAGTCCCATGTCCACATTACACCACTTTTTTTCTTCTTCTTCTTCTGTCTCTTCTTTTGTCTTCTAAATCACTGATTTGTTCCTTCCAAGATGATTCTTGACTGTGTGGTGACACTCCTTGTCCTTGGCAAATATCCCATTGGTATCATTAGGACAGTCCACACACTTTTCCTTATCCCCTTAAGGACCGGGAAAATCTGAGGTCGTTTTCACTTAAGGACCGGAACATTTTGACTTTTTTGACTATGTCTTAGTTCAACCATATTTTCTCTTTAATTCCTTTTGTACACCCACACAAATTATATTCTTTTTTTTTTAAAGCACAAGTAGGGCTTTCTTTTGATACCACAATTATATGAATACCTCATTGTTTAATTTGATTAAAATAGAAAAAAGAGGAAAAAATAAAAAAAAAACAAACCCAACATTTTTCAGTTTTCACACTAACATTTCAATATTACTGTTGATATCAAGCACGGGATAGTTGAAAATTAAAAAAAAGTATTCAGCTCCTTCTTCTGAGTACGGCAATACCCCATATGCATAGGTTTCTCAAGGTTTGTAAGAGCTACAGGGTCCAAATTGGAACATGCGCGTTTCCAGTTTCAAATTTTGAATTTTCACAACTTGCGTCACTGGTGCCATGTCTCATTTGGGGCTGTGTACCAGTGTCCCCACCTTAAAATTTCCCCCCAAAAGTGTATATTTTTGGAAAGTAGATACCCCAGGCTGTCATTTTATGCATGTTTTCATATTTTTTACACAGCCAGTTTACCAGCAATACCTCATAAAACTTGATATAAGTAAAACAATCAGAGTTTTTCACACTTTGACTTCAATGTTGATGTGAATTTCAAGCACAGGATAGGTGAAGATTTTTAAAAATGCATTCTTTAGTGTTCAGCTCCTTCTTCTGAGTACGGCAATACCCCATATGCATAGGTTTCTCAAGGTTTGGGGAAGCTACGGAACATGCGCATTTCCAGGTTCACACTTTGAATTTTCACAGCTTGCGTTACTGGTGCCATGTCTCATTTGGGGCTGTGTAACAGCGCTCCACCTTAAAGTTTCACCCCAAAAGTGTATATTTTTGGAAAGTAGACACCCCAGGCTTTCATTTTAGGTGTGTTTTACATTTTTAAGACAGCCATTTTACCAACAATCTCTCATAAAACTTGATATAAGTAAAACAATCAGAGTTTTTCACACTTAGACTTCAATGTTGATGTGAATTTCAAGCACAGGATAGGTGAACATTTTATAAATTGCATTGTTTAGTGTTCGCTCCTTCTTCTGAGTATGGCAATACCCCATATGCATAGGTTTGTCAGGGTTTGGGGGAGATACTGGGCCCAGTTGGAACATGTGAGTTTCCTTTTACAGACATGCCATTTTTACAGCTGGTGCCTTGTCGCATTTCGGTCTGTTTGGCAATGCTGCAATAAAGTATATGTTGTAGAAGAGTAGACAACCCTGACTTTAATTCTATTTGCACTTCTTCAATGTTTTCACTGCCACTCTATCAGTAATCCCTCCCAAAACCTGCAGTAAGGCAGAGAAACACCATTTTTTCACACGTATTTTAGTGTTGCTCTGGATTTCAAACAGATGATATTTGCAGATTTTTTAAGTGCTTTACATTAGTGGTGAGTTACATCGTCTGAGTACGGCAATGCCCCATATGCATAGGTTTGTCAGGGTTTGGGGGAGCTACTGGGCCCAGTAGGGAACATGTGTGTTTCCATTATCAGAGATGGAAAAAACTTAGGGTGCTTTGCTTCCCGTTATATTTTGATAGTGTTAGATCTAAGGAGGGATGTGTTTTGAAAAATAAAAAAACAGGATATTTCAGGGGGGAAAAGTGGCCAAATAATAAAATGAACTTTAAAGCACTACTGCATTGTGCCTGTGTGGTATTGCTTGAAGAAATATTTTATAAATAAAATGTACTACCCTGGGTTTTGGTGGAATTATTTCTGTTGCCTCTTGAAACAAAAATTGGGATATAAGATGGAGCTGATACTGCAGAAAACTAAGTTTTAGAGTGGGGTTTGCCAATTTGGAAATCAAAAAAGAATTGCATACTGCAGTCTGCATCATGTAAATGGCAGCCTTTTTGTACCATGCCCTACATTTTCACATGGTGAGGTTACGGCTGCATTAGTTGATCACACAGATCAACTCCCCCCATGTGCTTGTTGTAGTCTCTGATGCAGACTGGCTTTCTTAGTACCCCCCTTCTGCCACGAACTCAGACTGCTACAGTTTTATCCTCATGCCTGGTGGACAGCATGTAGACATCTTTTCTGTCCTTGAACTTAACTGCCAGCAGCTCTTGTTGGCACAAAGCTGAGGATGTTCCGGTTTTTAGTTTTTTTTCTACAAGTTCTTTGGACATCTCCCTGCAATTGCGCCTGACAGTGCCACATGCCACGGTGTCAAAATAAAAAAGTGACTTAAATAAAAGGGGGCTGATGTAGTAGCTGTCAACATATAAATGATATGCTTTATTTAATAAGGGGTAAATTAGATCCCAAACTATTTTCCCATTTGTTCCCAGAGATTCGGGGCAATCAGGAGGGTCAAGTTGCTGTCCTTGCCCTCATAAATTAGAAAATCCTGGGTATATCCTGTGACACTTTCGCACAATTTATAAAATTTAATGCCAAATTTGGATCGCTTGGAGGGGATGTACTGCTTGAACCCTAACCTGCCTTTATATTTCATAAGGGATTCATCTATACTTTTGTGTTTTTTGGGGGTATTTACTTGGGCAAACTTTTCTTGTAAATGATTTATTAGGGGGCAAATTTTGAACAGTCTGTCATACTGGGGGTGTTCTTTTTGGAGGCACAGGGAATTATCGCTAAAGTGCATAAAGCGCAAAATCATTTTGTATCTAGTCCTGGTCATTGTTTTGGCGAATATAGGGGTATCATATATGGGTTTTTACTCCAGTAGGATCTAATACTTGTTTTTTCACTATTCCCATTGTCATTGTAAGGGCCCAGAATTTTTTAAATTCTAAAAGGTCTGTGTGTTGCCATATTTCTTGCTTGGAAACAAACACTGATGGGTTGGTGGCAATATACTGGGCTGCATATAAATTTGTTTGAGACACGATTTCCCCCCAAATTTCTTCCCCCAAAAATAAATGAAAAAACTGAACATGGGTAAATCCTGCCACATCCACTTGAATTCCTGGGTTGCCTGTGAATTCAGGAATTTGTGAGCATAAATTGGCTGGTGATACCCATTCATCAGCAGGAGTGGCAGTACTTGTGGCAGGTCTTGGGGCGGCTCTTTGGGAAGTTGATGGGACAGCTTTTGGGGCATTTGCCAGGGCAACTCTTGGTTCAGTTGCTGGGGTAGCTCTTGGGGCAGTTGCTGGGGCAGTTCTTGGAGCAGTGTGTGTTTTTTTCACAGAAGGCCCTGCGTCATCACTAGAGCTGCTCTCACTCTCAGAAAACTGAGTGATGTCGATGTCTGACGCAGTGTCTGTGGCTTCTGAGTCAGACGCCAAAAAAGAATACGCCTCTTCTAAAGTGTACCTCCACTGCATTGTATACACCTACTCTAAACTAAATACATTACTAACTTCTATACCTAACTATATCTAACTCTTACCCCAAACGGTCACTATTCCTATGATAATTTTTTTTTGTATTTTTTATTTTTTTTTTCCCTATTCTACTCCTAAACCTAAATCTATCCCTAAGCCTTACCCTAACACACATATTCCCTGAACCTACCCAAACCAACTACCTATCTAAACTAGCTTATAATATAACAGATTTTTAAATATACTTTTTTTTTTTTAGTTTCTTTTTCCTACGCTACTCCTAAACCTAAGTCTAACCCTAAATCTTACCCTAACACACGTATTCCCTGAACCTACCCAACCCAACTACCTATCTAAACTAGCTTATAAAATGTAAATACATTTTTTAATAAAATACTTTTTTTTTTTTGTTAATTTTCTTTTTTTTTCCTACGCTACTCCTAAACCTAAATTTAACCCTAAACCTTACCCTAACCCACGTATACCCTGAACCTACCTAACACAAGTCAACTACCTATCTAAATTATGCTTATTATATTTTTTTGTGTTTTTTTTGGTGGGGGGTTTGTATTTTTTTCCTACTCTATTCCTAAATCTAAATCTTACCCTAAACCTTTCCCTAACACACGCAGACTAAACCCACCCAACTACCTACCTAAACTACCTAAAATTCACTAAATAATAACATTTTATTTTAAAGAATTAAAAAAAAAATTAACATTTTTTTAAAAAAAATACAAGGGGGATGTTTGTAAATACTGTCCCTGTCATTCTGCTTCTGCAACATGTGATTCGCTAATCTAGCGAATCACGTGTTGCAATAATGTTGCTACTGGCTTTAACTAAGTGCCCCGGTATCAGAGATCTTAGTTACAGCCAGCCCGCGCTATCCCATTGCTCCGTGCGGCGGCAATGGGATAGTTTAACCCATGACAGTCCAGGACCATCATAGGTCCTTAAGGGTATAGCAACCCATGATGGTCCAGGACCGTCATGGGTCCTTAAGGGGTTAAGGCAGTCCTTTTTCGTCATGCTGTTGGCCTCCCAGCCAGCATGTTTAATTATGATGCTTGGTTGCAGTGTCCTCTGTCCTGAAGTTTCCAGAACCTGTTTGTTAAGTAGTTGAGCGTCCGTATTGGGCCTCCAGGCCATTGTTGTTAGGGCACAGGCATAATCATGATCCTTGGTTGAAAAGTTCTCTCCTGAGGTGTGCAGAATCCAATCTGGAACTAGTGATTTAGTGTAATTCTCTGGTCTCCTACTGACTGGAGTGTCCCAGATTTGAGAACATGTGGACAATGCATGCAATCTGAGAATTATCTGTCTTAATTTACACAGTAGATAGATGCACAATATAGAACAAATTACCTCTAATACTACTGCAATCACCAAAGGATGTATCAAACTGTTAAAAATAGTTGACCTTGAGGGATTTGTCCAAAAAATACTTTGAAAGGATAAAAGATGAGCATCTACCTGCAAACCCTTTATAACTTCCACAGTTCTTTGAGTATCATGCCTTACCGTCAAGTCCAAGCAATGAGTTGCATTAACATAGTCATGAGCATCTCTCTGATGGAACTAGACAATCCAATAGTGAAATTATAAAGAGATTAATCATAATTATCAATGTTCTCAAAAGCTACTGTAATATTTTCTATGATGGGAATTGTAAAATTAATATTATTTACAGAGATTGAAATAATGGAATGATTTGTACAACAAGTACCTGACTGTAAAAATATGTTATACTAGCAAAAGGGTCACGGCATTGCCCGTGGAGATTCAGTCTTTTCACTGCTTGGGTATGTTTGTAGCACTAAAGGGTTAAGTTTTTGACAAGCAAAGAGGTACCCAACCATTGAAATGTTTGGATACCCCTTTGGCAATGAAGGAAGGCAACAGATTGACCATTTTTTTTTGTTTCTTTAAACCCCCTTCAGTGGCAAAGAAGTATCCAACACGTTGCACTGCATGGATACCTCTTTGAGTCTCAAACATTAACCCTTTCAGTGGCGCCAACATAGCCAAACCATTGTCCATGAATGCACTGAATACCCCTCATGCACTCAAAGGACTTGATTTCCACGTGCAACGCCGTGCCCCTTTTGCTAGTATATATATATATATATCAATAGTGGCACAGTGATGCCCGTGCAGTGCATGCCTCCCAACATTTTAAATGGGTAAATAGGGACACTTGTGTTTTAGGTGGTATTACTTGGGGCGTGACTGGAGGCTAGGGCATTACCAAAATTATTAGGTTATTTCCTGACCTACTGACAACTGTTTGTATAAGTGAATAAATGATTTACAGCAATAACAAAGTAGTTTATGCACTCAGACTAATGTATATACACATATACTGAAGTTTACACAGACATTAATGTGAGTGTTATTACTGTGGAGCAATGTGATACACTTATATACACACCACACAGTGTGATCTCCTAAACACAGTGACACCAGGGTGATACACTTCTATACACACCACACAGTCTGATCTCCTAAACACAGGGACACCAGGGTGATACACTTATATACACACCACACAGTCTGATCTCCTACACACAGGGACACCAGGGTGATACACTTATATACACACCATGCAGTCTGATCTCCTAAACACAGGGACACCAGGGTGATACACTTCTATACACACCACACAGTCTAATTTCCTAAACACAGGGACAGCAGGGTGATACACTTCTATACACACCACACAGTCTGATCTCCTAAACACAGGGACACAGGGTGATACACTTATATACACACCACACAGTCTGATCTCCTAGACACAGGGACACCAGGGTGATACACTTCTATACACACCACACAGTCTAATTTCCTAAACACAGGGACACCAGGGTGATACACTTATATACACACCACACAGTCTGATCTCCTAAACACAGGACACCAGGGTGATACACTTATATACACATCACACAGTCTGATCTCCTAAACACAGGGACACCAGGGTGATACACTTCTATACACACCACACAGTCTGATCTCCTAAACACAGGGACACCAGGGTGATATACTTATATACACACCACACAGTCTGATCTCCTAAACACAGGGACACCAGGGTGATACACTTATATACACACCACACAGTCTGATCTCCTAAACACAGGGACACCAGGGTGATACACTTATATACACACCACACAGTGTGATCTCCTAAACACAGGGACACCAGGGTGATACACTTATATACACACCACACAGTCTGATCTCCTAAACACAGGGACACCAGGGTGATACACTTCTATACATACCACACAGTCTGATCTCATAAACACAGGGACACCAGGATGATACACTTATATACACACCACACAGACTGATCTCCTAAACACAGGGACACCAGGGTGATACACTTATATACACACCACACAGTCTGATCTCCTAAACACAGGACACCAGGGTGATACACTTATATACACACCACACAGTCTGATCTCCTAAACACAGAGACACCAGAGTGATACACTTCTATACACACCACACAGTCTGATCTCCTAAACACAGGGACACCAGGGTGATACACTTATATACACACCACACAGTCTGATCTCCTAAACATAGGGACACCAGGGTGATACACTTATATACACACCACACAGTCTGATCTCCTAAACACAGGGACACCAGGGTGATACACTTATATACACAACACACAGTCTGATCTCCTAAACACAGGGACACCAGAGTGATACACTTATATACACACCACACAGTCTGATCTCCAAAACACAGGGACACCAGGGTGATACACTTATATACTCACCACACAGTCTGATCTCCTAAACACAGGAACACCAGGGTGATACACTTCTATACACACCACACGGTCTGATCTCCTAAACACAGGGACACCAGGGTGATACACTTATATACACACCACACAGTCTGATCTCCTAAACACAGGGACACCAGGGTGATACACTTATATACACACCACACAGTCTGATCTCCTAAACACAGGGACACCAGGGTGATACACTTCTATACACACCACACAGTCTGATCTCCTAAACACAGGGACACCAGGATGATACACTTCTATACACACCACACAATCTGATCTCCTAAACACAGGGACACCAGGGTGATACACTTATATACACACCACACAGTCTGATCTCCAAAACTCAGGGACACCAGGGTGATACACTTATATACACACCACACATTCTGATCTCCTAAACACAGGGACACCAGGGTGATACACTTCTATACACACCACACAGTCTGATCTCCTAAACACAGGGACACCAGGATGATACACTTCTATACACACCACACAATCTGATCTCCTAAACACAGGGACACCAGGGTGATACACTTATATACACACCACACAGTCTGATCTCCAAAACACAGGGACACCAGGGTGATACACTTATATACACACCACACAGTCTGATCTCCTAAACACAGGGACACCAGGGTGATACACTTATATACACACCACACAGTCTGATCTCCAAAACACAGGGACACCAGGGTGATACACTTATATACACACCACACAGTCTGATCTCCTAAACACAGGGACACCAGGGTGATACACTTATATACACACCACACAGTGTGATCTCCTAAACACAGGGACACCAGGGTGATACACTTATATACACACCACACAGTCTGATCTCCTAAACACAGGGACACCAGGGTGATACACTTCTATACATACCACACAGTCTGATCTCATAAACACAGGGACACCAGGATGATACACTTATATACACACCACACAGACTGATCTCCTAAACACAGGGACACCAGGGTGATACACTTATATACACACCACACAGTCTGATCTCCTAAACACAGGACACCAGGGTGATACACTTATATACACACCACACAGTCTGATCTCCTAAACACAGAGACACCAGAGTGATACACTTCTATACACACCACACAGTCTGATCTCCTAAACACAGGGACACCAGGGTGATACACTTATATACACACCACACAGTCTGATCTCCTAAACATAGGGACACCAGGGTGATACACTTATATACACACCACACAGTCTGATCTCCTAAACACAGGGACACCAGGGTGATACACTTATATACACAACACACAGTCTGATCTCCTAAACACAGGGACACCAGAGTGATACACTTATATACACACCACACAGTCTGATCTCCAAAACACAGGGACACCAGGGTGATACACTTATATACTCACCACACAGTCTGATCTCCTAAACACAGGAACACCAGGGTGATACACTTCTATACACACCACACGGTCTGATCTCCTAAACACAGGGACACCAGGGTGATACACTTCTATACATACCACACAGTCTGATCTCATAAACACAGGGACACCAGGATGATACACTTATATACACACCACACAGACTGATCTCCTAAACACAGGGACACCAGGGTGATACACTTATATACACACCACACAGTCTGATCTCCTAAACACAGGACACCAGGGTGATACACTTATATACACACCACACAGTCTGATCTCCTAAACACAGAGACACCAGAGTGATACACTTCTATACACACCACACAGTCTGATCTCCTAAACACAGGGACACCAGGGTGATACACTTATATACACACCACACAGTCTGATCTCCTAAACATAGGGACACCAGGGTGATACACTTATATACACACCACACAGTCTGATCTCCTAAACACAGGGACACCAGGGTGATACACTTATATACACAACACACAGTCTGATCTCCTAAACACAGGGACACCAGAGTGATACACTTATATACACACCACACAGTCTGATCTCCAAAACACAGGGACACCAGGGTGATACACTTATATACTCACCACACAGTCTGATCTCCTAAACACAGGAACACCAGGGTGATACACTTCTATACACACCACACGGTCTGATCTCCTAAACACAGGGACACCAGGGTGATACACTTATATACACACCACACAGTCTGATCTCCTAAACACAGGGACACCAGGGTGATACACTTATATACACACCACACAGTCTGATCTCCTAAACACAGGGACACCAGGGTGATACACTTCTATACACACCACACAGTCTGATCTCCTAAACACAGGGACACCAGGATGATACACTTCTATACACACCACACAATCTGATCTCCTAAACACAGGGACACCAGGGTGATACACTTATATACACACCACACAGTCTGATCTCCAAAACTCAGGGACACCAGGGTGATACACTTATATACACACCACACATTCTGATCTCCTAAACACAGGGACACCAGGGTGATACACTTCTATACACACCACACAGTCTGATCTCCTAAACACAGGGACACCAGGATGATACACTTCTATACACACCACACAATCTGATCTCCTAAACACAGGGACACCAGGGTGATACACTTATATACACACCACACAGTCTGATCTCCAAAACACAGGGACACCAGGGTGATACACTTATATACACACCACACAGTCTGATCTCCTAAACACAGGGACACCAGGGTGATACACTTATATATACACCACACAGTCTGATCTCCAAAACACAGGGACACCAGGGTGATACACTTATATACACACCACACAGTCTGATCTCCTAAACACAGGGACACCAGGGTGATACACTTATATACACACCACACAGTCTGATCTCCAAAACACAGGGACACCAGGGTGATACACTTATATACACACCACACAGTCTGATCTCCTAAACACAGGGACACCAGGGTGATACACTTATATACACACCACACAGTCTGATCTCCTAAACACAGGGACACCAGGGTGATACACTTATATACACACCACACAGTATGATCTCCTAAACACAGGGACACCAGGGTGATACACTTATATACACACCACACAGTCTGATCTCCTAAACACAGAGACACCAGGGTGATACACTTCTATACACATCGCACAGTCTGATCTCCTAAACACAGGGACACCAGGGTGATACACTTATATACACACCACACAACTGATCTCCTAAACACAGAGACACCAGGGTGATACACTTCTATACACACCACACAGTCTGATCTCCTAAACACAGGGACATCAGGGTGATACACTTATATACACACCACACAGTCTGATCTCCTAAACACAGGGACACCAGGGTGATACACTTCTATACACACCACAAATCTGATCTCCTAAACACAGGGACATCAGAGTGATACACTTCTATACACAACACACAGTCTGATCTCCTAAATACAGGGACACCAGGGTGATACACTTATATACACACCACACAGTCTGATCTCCTAAACACAGGGACACCAGGGTGATACACTTCTATACACACCACAAATCTGATCTCCTAAACACAGGGACATCAGGGTGATACACTTCTATACACAACACACAGTCTGATCTCCTAAATACAGGGACACCAGGGTGATACACTTATATACACACCACACAGTCTGATCTCCTAAACACAGGGACACCAGGGTGATACACTTATATACACACCGCACAGTCTGATCTCCTAAACACAGGGACACCAGGGTGATACACTTATATATATACACCACACAGTCTGATCTCCTAAACACAGGGACACCAGAGTGATACACTTATATACACACACCAGACAGTCTGATCTCCTAAACACAGGGACACCAGGGTGATACACTCCTATACACACCACACAATCTGATCTCCTAAACACAGGGACACCAGAGTGATACACTTCTATACACAGCACACAGTCTGATCTCCTAAACACAAGGACACCAGGGTGATACACTTCTATACATACCACACAGTCTGATCTCCTAAACACAGGGACACCAGGGTGATACACTTCTATACACACCACACAGTTTGATCTCCTAAACACAGGGACACCAGGGTGATACACTTCTATACACACCACACAGTCTGATCTCCTAAACACAGGGACACCAGGGTGATACACTTATATACACACCACACAGTCTGATCTCCTAAACACAGGGACACCAGTGTGATACACTTCTATACACACCACACAGTCTGATCTCCTAAACACAGTGACACCAGGGTGATACACTTCTATACACACCACACAGTCTGATCTCCTAAACACAGTGACACCAGGGTGATACACTTCTATACACACCACATAGTCTGATCTCCTAAACACAAGGACACCAGGGTGATACACTTATATACACACCACACAGTCTGATCTCCTAAACACAGGGACACCAGGGTGATACACTTATATACACACCACACAGTCTGATCTCCTAAACACAGGGACACCAGGGTGATACACTTCTATACACACCACACAGTCTGATCTCCTAAACACAGGGACACCAGGGTGATACACTTATATACATACCACACAGTCTGATCTCCTAAACACAGGGACACCAGGGTGATACACTTCTATACACACCACACAGTCTGATCTCCTAAACACAGGGGCACCAGAGTGATACACTTATATACACACCACACAGTCTGATCTCCTAAACACAGGGACACCAGTGTCATACACTTATATACACACACCACACAGTCTGATCTCCTAAACACAGGGACACCAGGGTGATACACTTCTATACACACCACACAGTCTGATCTCCTAAACACAGGGACACCAGGGTGATACACTTATATACACACCACACAGTCTGATCTCCTAAACACAGGGACACCAGGGTGGGAAGAGGGACAGAAGGGTTTGGGTGTCAGTGAGGGATTGTCCATACTAACGAGGAACATTTGGAAGGTATGGCAGTGTAACCCTTTTGGTGCCTGAGGGGTATCCAATGCATTCCTTGACAATGCTTTTCATATCCCTGTGGAAATGAAGGGGTTAACTGCTTAATAGTGAAACAGGATTGTATGCAGTGCATTGTGTTGGGAAGTTTTGTGGCACTGAAAGGGTGAAAATAAACGTGTTAGTGTGGAAGATGTACTTTAATCATATAAAGACCAGCAGGGTATACAATGCATTGCACAGCTCTCTGGTCCTTTAAGTGTTAAGGCTGAAGGGGTAGTGTAAGTGTAGTGAAAATAATTGTTTGTGAACCACTGCAGTAAATGTAAAGGTTAGAGGCAAACATATTAGCACTGAGGAGGTCCCTGAGCAGGGAGGGTTAAAATGAGAACTGAGTAGACAGAGAGTGACAGCATGAACCTGGGACGGCTGAGGGGGAGAGAATACGAGAGATTACAGGCTGTCACACATTTCACTGGTATAAAGAAGTCTGTGTAAAGACTCACATGCACCGGGTTTAGTTTTGCGGAAGGTAGTTTGTCAGCAGAGGAGACAATGAGGTCAGAGCGCATTCATAGAGAGGAGCACAGCATTTGGAGACAGCTGTGTCACAGGGAGCGGTCAGGATACACACAAGCATTTGAATTATGTGCAGCTGAAGGTGTAACTCTCCTGATTGATGGCATGTATGTGATGGAGATGTATGTGAAGGAGATGTATATGAAGGAGATGTATGTGAAGGAGATGTATATGAAGGAGATGTATGTGAAGGACATGTATGTGGAGGAGATGTATGTGAAGGAGATGTATGTGAAGGAGGTGTATGTGAAGGAGATGTATGTGAAGGAGATGTATGTGATGGAGATGTATGTGAAGGAGATGTATATGAAGGAGATGTATGTGAAGGAGATGTATGTGAAGGAGGTGTATGTGAAGGAGGTGTATGTGAAGGAGATGTATGTGAAGGAGATGTATGTGAAGGAGGTGTATGTGAAGGAGATGTATGTGAAGGAGATGTATGTGAAGGAGATGTATGTGGAGGAGATGTATGTGAAGGAGGTGTATGTGAAGGAGATATATATGAAGGAGATGTATATGAAGGAGATGTATGTGGAAGAGATGTATGTGATGGAGATGTATGTGGAGGAGGTGTATGTGA
Organism: Rhinophrynus dorsalis; assembly: GCA_037306005.1. Classification (NCBI taxonomy): domain Eukaryota; kingdom Metazoa; phylum Chordata; class Amphibia; order Anura; family Rhinophrynidae; genus Rhinophrynus; species Rhinophrynus dorsalis. The sequence goes on along the minus strand of CM074725.1, from coordinate 7,334,008 downwards.
AGGAGATGTATGTGAAGGAGATGTATGTGGAGGAGATGTATGTGAAGGAGATGTATGTGGAGGAGATGTATGTGAAGGAGGTGTATGTGAAGGAGGTGTATGTGAAGGAGATGTATATGAAGGAGATGTATGTGAAGGAGGTGTATGGGGAGGAGATGTATGGGGAGGAGATGTATGTGAAGGAGATGTATGTGGAGGAGATGTATGTGAAGGAGGTGTATGTGAAGGAGGTGTATGTGAAGGAGATGTATGTGAAGGAGGTGTATGTGGAGGAGATGTATGTGATGAAAATGTATGTGAAGGAGATGTATGTGGAGGAGATTTATGGGGAGGAGATGTATGTGAAGGAGATGTATGTGGAGGAGATGTATGTGAAGGAGATGTATGTAATGGAGATGTATGTGAAGGAGATGTATGTGGAGGAGATGTATGTGAAGGAGATGTATGGGGAGGAGATGTATGTGAAGGAGATGTATGTGGAGGAGATGTATGTGAAGGAGATGTATGTGAAGGAGATGTATGTGAAGGAGATGTATGTGGAGGACTGGCTATGTAAATTACCTACGTTTAGCACAGTAGAAGATACTGAAGCGATTCAGGGTGGATTGTGTAAGGGTGTGTTGCGATTAACAGTTTGAGAGCCAGAGGTATGCACAAGGCACTGCAGAGCAATGCATTGTGCATCCCTTTGGCCTCAAATGGTTAATGCAGAGTGCATGAAGAATGTGATGAGCCATATGGTTAGTGAGAAAATGAACAGTAAGGTTGGCATTGTGATCAGTAATTCTTTCAGCGTCCCATGTAGTACTGTGCGCTCCATAACGTGATGAGTGTCAGAGAGGGATGGAAAACATTGCTTTTGGATAGCTCTCTGGCACTCGCTATGTTATGGAGCACACAGTACTGCACGGGGAGCACCAATAAACATATGGATCACACAGTACTGCACGGGGAACACCAATAAACATATGGATCACACAGTACTGCATGGGGAACACCAATAAACATATGGATCACACAGTACTGCATGGGGAACACCAATAAACATATGGAGCACACAGTACTGCACGGGGAGAACCAATAAACATATGGAGCACACAGTACTGCACGGGGAGCACCAATAAACATATGGAGGGCAACTGTAGTTGCATTCAGAATGGCAGAAGGGTAGCCTTTCACTGCTCCATGAAACAGAACACAAAGACAGCCTAGGTGGGGAAGACTTGGGACTCAAAAGGCTAAACACCTGAATGTTCAGTATTAAGTCTGTTCATCGAGTGTCTGCAAGTGGAGCTGAAGGTTACATGTCCTGAGATGGAAAGCGGTGAAGCGGCGTTAGTGGGATATTAACCTGAGAGTGCCAGAGAGATAGTGAATGCATTGAGTACCTCTGTAGTACTCAAAGGGTTAAACTCTGCATTCCATCTCATCAGAAGTAACTTATAGCTCCACTTGCAGACACTCGATGAACAATAGTGGACCGTACTGGTATCCGTGAGTTGTGTACCTTGTACAGTGGTAGCTTGCTCCCACCCCCTCACCTCGGCCATGTTGCGCAGTGTCCCACAGGTCAGGCTAGTGTATCGCGCTGACACCATAGTAGACATGTAGTGGCAATGTGCAGACCTGTCCCCTCTTCCACGGTAGGCCAACTGCGTCCTCATGGTTTGTGTTTAGTCGTAAGCGAGTGTGTGAGTGAGGGACATGCAGCGTCTACAGCAGGCAGATAGGTGGCTGAAAACAGGCGGGATACAGGTTGCAGGGCTCTTGTGTGTGTGTGTCTGTGGTGTAGGACCGAATGGCAGCCATTTTGTTTTTTCCTCAGTTGTATAGTGGTGGGCTGGCTGGATAGAGGGGGAGGGACATGTCCCTGCACGATTTTCCCTGCAACTCCTATGAAAATCACGCCCCCATTGAATCATCCAATGGGAACAGTAACTCCTCCTTACTGCTGCCCCTGGGTGTGTTTTCCCAGGCACAAAGTCTTGTTTTATATATATAGATTGATTATATGAGTCAGAGTATGTGACAAATGATGGTGACAACAGATGAAAGCATACGTGTCCTTGACCCAAATAAAATAAAGTGTCAGTAATCAGAGTAGGTGACACAGATATATGTCACATGACCCAGAGGTCAGATTGAGTTGAAAGAGTCATCCCCCCATGATTGCAACTGTATCAATGATGTCCTGTACATCTATCAAATTATTACATAATTATAAAGTCTCATGCCCACAGGGGTGAGGTGTTACTTGGTGCCCATACTCTGCAGTTTGTGGTGGTGCTTGGAGCCCATACTCTGGTCATGGGGGTGCTGGTGGTACTGGTGATGTGCTGGCTGGTCTATTTCTGGCCTCCTCAGGAGAGGTGTCACTGGGTGAAAACTCAGTGGGGTCCTCCTCAACCTCCTCCTGCTGTTCTGCAGGCAGGTACGTTGCGTGGGGAAATTACACTATGTAATTGGTCATTTGAACTATGACACAAGCACTGCAAAACTGTGACATTAACATGTGAATTATTGAGTGGCAGTATGGTATCCATTGCAATGCATCGCTTTTCATCCTGACACACATTGATTACTGAGCCTGACAGGATCCAAAACATTAGTTCCACTAACTTACAGAGGTGTAGCTTTGGTTATCATGTGTATCCTGATAAATGAATATGGAAATGTATACCTCCTTGCTATTCTTCAAAATACATGTGTTGAACAAAGCTTGACCATCATATCTCAACTGTTACAAACAAATTACATGTGCAACACATAGGCCTCAACAGCAAACACAGCAGGGCCTCTGAACATATCAATGCACTAGTGATAAGCAATGATAAAAGTCCAAACAATGTCAGCAAGACAAACAGACACAGCAAACACACAAACAAACATGAACCGAGGACCACAGCAATACAAGCTGCTGGAGGACACATTGAACACAGCCCAGGAACGCTACAAACCAAACACACATCCAACATGGGTGTCCATTCAGTAAAAGTGGAGATGACTTCTCCAGTTCCTATGTTTTTCTATGGAGCCTATGCACTAAGATCTAACAAACATAAGAATTGGCTCCACAAAATAACATGATCAGTGTAGAAGTGATATCACTGTAGAAGTCATCTCCACTATCTCACCTCTGTATTATGTCTTATTGAATATGTCCTCTGACATGGTTAAGCCTTGGAAATCACAAATCTGAAAATCTGAAATCTGGTCGTGCGACTCGATGGCCGCAGAGAGGGACAAACTTCAGTAATTAAGTATGAGGAACAGCCTGCCAGGCTTGATGAAGGAGGGCAGGATTTCCCTTTGCTTACTGAAGATTGTCCCTTGCTGTAGCCATTCTGATCAGCCTGCATCTACAGTGTGATGCAGGGAAAGGGGCGGGCGGGGGATATTTATCTCTTCATAACTTCTGAACTATAAAGAAGTAAGACCTTACATATAGCGCAATCGAGTTCTGGAAGTGATGATATGACCCCCACAGAGCCCTGATCTCAACATCATCGAGTCTGTCTGGTATTACACGAAGAGAGAGAAGCAACTGAGGGGCCTAAATCCACAGAAGAACTATGGTTAGTTCTCCAAGATGTCTGGAACAACCGACCTGCCGAGTTCCTTAAAGCGGAACATTCAGCTGTTACTAAGTCACCATGCATTCATTAAAGGGATAGTAATACCTAAAATGTAAAAAAAAATATGTTGTAGGGTTTATCCCCCTGAGTAAAACAAGAGTACTCCCACTGCTGAAAGATGTTTCATTCAAAAGTTATTAATTTTCAAAGTTGAATTTTTTAGGTGCAATATCACAGTGGCCTGAAATTTTACAGTGGCGCTGTTGCTACACCATCCTATGGAGATTTATGGTCCTGAGACCAGAGCTGTTCATAGGATCGTGTAGCAACAGCGCCACTGTACAATTTCAGCAGTGGGAGTACTCTTGTTTTACTCAGGGGGATAAACCCTACAACTTATTTTTTTTTACATTTTAGGTATTACTATCCCTTTAAGCACTTGGTGACTGGCTTGGAAATCCACGTCTTACCTCTAAAAGAAATCCTTGCTGTTTGGAGACTGACGGGCAGGGTAGTGCTGACGGCGCAGGCGCGCGGACAAGATGCCTGCGCTGTAGCCTGGGTTCCGGTCTCCAAACGGCAAAGATTTCTTTAGAATCTCATTTTAAGAGATGGATTTCCAAGCTAATCGCTAGTGCGCTTAATGAATACAGGGCAACTTAGTAATAGCTGAAAGTTCCACTTTAACAAACCGGGTGCAAGTGAACGTAGAAGGACTGATGTGTTTTGAAGGCAAAGGGTGGTCACACCAAATATTGATTAGATTTAGATTCTTCTTCTGTTCACTCACTTTGCATTTTGTTAATTGGTAAAATATAAACTATTAACATGTCTATTTTCGAAAGTATTCTTACTTTACAGCATTTTTTCATACTGCCTAAGACTTTTGCACAGAACTGTATATACAGATATAGTGAGAGCTGCCCCAAAGCAGAGGGCTCGGCCTGTTTGTATTCCTTCATCTATCCAGGACAAACGTGAAAACGAGAGAAATCTCAATGTATTCTTCCTGGTAACACATTTTTTAAAAAACTAAATACCCCTGATTTATCTGTGAAATAGAGGACAAACACACACACATATACACACATATACACACATATCATATATATACACGTATATATACAAACACACAAACATATACACACATATCATATACATACACATATATTACATACACACACTCACACACATACATATACAAACACACAAACATATACACACATATCATATACATACACATATATTACATACACACACTCACACACCTACATATACAAACACACACATATACACACATATCATATACATACACACACACACACACACACATACATATACACACATATCCTATACATACACACATATATTACATACACACACTCACACACATACATATGCAAACACACACACACACACACACATATACACATACATATCATACACACACACATTTACACATACACACACACACATATATACACATATTGCAACAATGTTTCTACTGGCTGTAACCAAGTGCCCCGGTATCGGAGAGCTTAGTTACGACCAGCCCGCTGTAAATCTTCACCTATTTCTTTGCAGTTTCACATCCCTGAAAGTGACCTTCTTGTATTTCTGTTTCCAGAGAGTTTCCTGTCAGGCACTGTGAATGTAGGCATAATGACACAATGGAACACTATCCCTGTAGCACTGAGTGATCTGTACACTGTAGAGGTGGGCTTTTCTACATTGTATCACTGTATTTTTTTTACACTGTGTCGGACAGCTCATTGAGATATAAAAGGGGAGAAAATACTTCATGAAGAAAAAATAACATAAAGTACAACAATTTGACTTCATGTATTTTTCACTAGCAGAATAGGTAAAGTAAAAAAGGAGGCTGAGTCACTTTAACCCTATAAGCACTGCAGGGTTGTGCATTGTATTGCTGTGCACAGAGATGCATATCCTCAATTTCTATAGGGTTAAATTAACCCCTTGGGTGCTAGAAATGTCTCCAACACATTGATTCACACAATGTTGAACACCTGCAGATTCCAAGGGGTTAAAAGTGTGAATAATTGTATTTACATGTGTGGCACCAGAAGTGGAATATGCCTTTATCTATTTGTCTAAAGGTGTGCAGGAGATGTTCCATTCGGAGGTGTGTCTGGGGAGGAGCCAACAGGTACCTGTGGCTAGACACTCTGCATCTGGCAGGTAACAGCATTTGTACCTAAGGAATGCGAGTGAATAACACAAGGAGTCTGTGTCCTGGATTCATACTCGTCTGCAGCTGAACAGGAATTATCCAAACAAGGTAACTGCATGAAAGGGTGAGTTATGAACACACGTAACAGGTCCCAGGGACCCACCGAATTGTGCACAGCGCAAGTTCATTAGTCAGACCAGCTTTCATTGTGTGTATCAGTGACATCTCTGGATCCAAACAAAGGAAAACATTCCCAGACACAATCCCTAACACCGCACTCCTTGTTCCCAGATACTGAAATCCAAAAATGTCCTAGGTTTGTATTATATCTTATCCAAATGCATGGATTGGGAAATACAAGTCCCATCATCCCCATCAACCTCCAATTAGACAGATTACCCCTGATTTATCTGTGAAATAGAGTTCAAACATACACATGTATATCATATACACACACATATTACACACACACACATATCATACACACACATATTACACACATATTACATACACACACACACACACAAACTCATACACACATATACACACACAGACACATATACAAACACACACGCACACCTATCATACACACACATAAACATTATATACAAACACACACACCTATCATACACACACACGCTTATTACATATACACACACACATATATATATATATATACAAACACACACTCACACATATATTACACACACACACACATTATATACAAACACACATATCATACATACACACATATATTACATATACACACACAGAAACACACACATACCAAATCCCTCTGTCCCTCTTTCCACCCCTGATGTCACTCTTTTTAGGAAATCAGACTGTGTGATGTGTATATAAGTGTATCACCCTGGTGTCCTGTGTTTAGGAGATCAGACTGTGTGGTGTGTATATAAGTGTATCACCCTGGTGTCCTGTGTTTAGGAGATCAGACTGTGTGGTGTGTATAGAAGTGTATCACCCTGGTGTCCCTGTGTTTAGGAGATCAGACTGTGTGATGTGTATATTAGTGTATCACCCTGATGTCCCTGTGTTCAGGAGATCAGACTGTGTGGTATATATAAGTGTATCACCCTGGTGTCCCTGTGTTTAGGAGATCAGACTGTATGGTGTGTATATAAGTGTATCACCTTGGTGTCCCTGTGTTTATGAGATCAGACTGTGTGGTGTGTATATTAGTGTATCATCCTGGTGTCCCTGTGTTTAGGAGATCAGACTGTGTGGTGTGTATATAAGTGTATCACCCTGGTGTCCCTGTGTTTAGGAGATCACACTGAGTAGTGTGTGTATAAGTGTATCACCCTGGTGTCCCTGTGTTTAGGAGATCAGACTGTGTGGTGTGTATATAAGTGTATCACCCTGGTGTCCCTGTGTTTAGGAGATCAGACTGTGTGGTGTGTATATAAGTGTATCACCCTGGTGTCCCTGTGTTTAGGAGATCAGACTGTGCGGTGTGTATATAAGTGTATCACCCTGATGTCCCTGTGTTTAGGAGATCAGACTGTGTGGTGTGTATAGAAGTGTATCACCCTGATGTCCCTGTGTTTAGGAGATCAGACTGTGTGGTGTGTATAGAAGTGTATCACCCTGGTGTCCCTGTGTGTAGGAGATCAGACTGTGTGGTGTGTGTATAAGTGTATCACCCTGGTGTCCCTGTGTTTAGGAAATCAGACTGTGTGGTGTGTATATAAGTGTATCACCCTGATGTCCCTGTGTTTAGGAGATCAGACTGTGTGGTGTGTATATAAGTGTATCACCCTGGTGTCTCTGTGTTTAGGAGATCAGACTGTGTGGTGTGTATAGAAGTGTATCACCCTGGTGTCCCTGTGTTTAGGAGATCAGACTGTGTGGTGTGTATAACTGTATCACCCTGGTGTCACTGTGTTTAGGAGATCAGACTGTGTGGTGTGTATAGAAGTGTATCACCCTGGTGTCCCTGTGTTTAGGAGATCAGACTGTGTGATGTGTATAGAAGTGTATCACCCTGGTGTCCCTGTGTTTAGGAGATCAGACTGTGTGGTGTGTATAGAAGTGTATCACCCTGGTGTCACTGTGTTTAGGAGATCAGACTGTGTGGTGTGTATAGAAGTGTATCACCCTGATGTCCCTGTGTTTAGGAGATCAGACTGTGTGGTGTGTATATAAGTGTATCACCCTGGTGTCCCTGTGTGTAGGAGATCAGACTGTGTGGTGTGTATATAAGTGTATCACCCTGGTGTCCCTGTGTTTAGGAGATCAGACTGTGTGGTGTGTATAGAAGTGTATCACCCTGGTGTCACTGTGTTTAGGAGATCAGACTGTGTGGTGTGTATAGAAGTGTATCACCCTGGTGTCCCTGTGTTTAGGAGATCAGACTGTATGGTGTGTATATAAGTGTATCACCCTGGTGTCCCTGTGTGTAGGAGATCAGACTGTGTGGTGTGTATAGAAGTGTATCACCCTGGTGTCACTGTGTTTAGGAGATCAGACTGTGTGGTGTGTATATAACTGTATCACCCTGATGTCCCTGTGTTTAGGAGATCAGACTGTGTGGTGTGTATATAAGTGTATCACCCTGGTGTCCCTGTGTTTAGGAGATCAAACTGTGTGGTGTGTATATAAGTGTATCATCCTGGTGTCCCTGTGTGTAGGAGATCAGACTGTGTGGTGTGTATAGAAGTGTATCACCCTGGTGTCCCTGTGTTTAGGAGATCAGACTGTATGGTGTGTATATAAGTGTATCACCCTGGTGTCCCTGTGTGTAGGAGATCAGACTGTGTGGTGTGTATAGAAGTGTATCACCCTGGTGTCACTGTGTTTAGGAGATCAGACTGTGTGGTGTGTATATAACTGTATCACCCTGATGTCCCTGTGTTTAGGAGATCAGACTGTGTGGTGTGTATATAAGTGTATCACCCTGGTGTCCCTGTGTGTAGGAGATCAGACTGTGTGGTGTGTATATAAGTGTATCACACTGGTGTCCCTGTGTTTAGGAGATCAGACTGTGTGGTGTGTATACAAGTGTATCACCCTGGTGTCCCTGTGTTTAGGAGATCAGACTGTGTGGTGTGTATAGAAGTGTATCACCCTGGTGTCCCTGTGTTTAGGAGATCAGACTGTGTGGTGTATATAAGTATCACATTGCTCTACAGCCATAAAGCTCACATTAATGTCTGTATAAACCTCAGTATATCTGTTTATAAAGTAGCCTGTGTAAATATATTACTCTGGTCTTGTTATAAGTCATTTATTAGGTTACACAACGATGTGTCAATAGGTCACGAAATAGCCTAAAAATTCTCAGTAATGCCCCGCCCACCAGCCACGCCCCTAAAACACAAGTGTCCCTCTTCGGTAGTTTGAAATGTTGGGAGGTTTGCACACATATTGCATATACACACACACACATATTACATATACACACACACACATATTACATATACACACACACACACATATTACATACACACACACACACACATATATATATATGCAAAAGAATGAGAATCACATTACCTTTTTAATGGACTAATATACAATTTTAATTATACTCATTATGTGAGTAGATGCGGTCAGAAAAATATCTATGATTTCCACTAGTTAGAAGAAAACGTTCTCATCCACCCATAATCATAAATATTCAGAACAGCAACATTTCTTGCTTGAGTCTGAAGAAAAGGCATCAAAGAAAACCAAATCTAAAAGTGGTGTTTATTTAAAAATAATAATATGTGACATGTGGCAGATACCTCTCGTCTCACCTCCTATTCTAGACCTGTACCGACTGGATTGAGAGAGATGATCCGGACTGTCGGTAAAGGCTGAAGCAGACAAAGTGTGCGACACATCAGTGAACAACGATAGGGAAATACGCTATAATGTCTTGGTACCCAGGAGGGTGAGACGGGAGATATCTGCTATATATATATATATATATATATCCAAACCAGAATTGAGCCGGCACTCACAGGAAACTTGTAGAAGTTTTAAATCAAGTGGATTTATTAAGAAATCGACGTTTCGGCCAACACAGTGGCCTTTTGGCCGAAACGTTGATTTCTTAATAAATCCACTTGATTTAAAACTTCTACAAGTTTCCTGTGAGTGCCGGCTCAATTCTGGTTTGGAGAGAAAGGCCACTGTGTTGGCCGAAACGTCGATTTCTTAATAAATCCACTTGATTTAAAACTTCTACAAGTTTACTGTGAGTGCCGGCTCAGTTCTGGTTTGGATATCTTTATTCTTCTGGACAAGCACCCGGGCAAAGTTGGATTCTTAACAGTGAGTGCACCTCCACACGATTGTATATATATATATACTAGCAACATGGGACGGCGTTGCCCGTCATGTTATGACCATTGGGCGCACGTGTTTGAAATGCAGACACACTGATAAACAGACATATGCAGCATACAGGCAGACACATACCATACATCCCAAGTGTCCCTCTTTGAGGGCCAAATCCCTCTGTCCCTCTTTCCCACCCTGTTGTCCCTCTTTTTAGGAGGTCAGACTGTGTGCAGGGCCGGCTCCACCTATAGGCGAGGTAGGCGCCGGCCTAGGGCGCACACGTACTGGGGGCGCGGGCATGTAGCGGAGAAGAGCTGCACCCACACACCACGCCAGGAACCACAACACAGTCAGGTCTGTGTTGCTACAGCGCTCCCTCATCTGGTCGGATCTTTAGTAATGCAGAGCTCCCGCCACGCTCTGCATTACTGAAGAGAAGACTGCGCGGGAGATACAGGTATGTGATGGGGGGCAAGTTGGAGCTGAGGGGGCATAGTGGAGCTGAGGGGGCAAGTTGGAGCAGATGTGGGGCAAAGTGGAGATGATGGGGGCAAGTTGGAGCTGTTAGGGGAAAGCTGGAGCTGAGGGGGCATAGTGGAGCTGGTGGGGGCAAGTTGGAGATGATGGGGGCAAGTTTGAGCTGATGAGGGTCAAAGTGGAGCTGAGGGGGGGCAAGTTGGAGCTGAGGGGGGGCAAGTGGAGCTGAGGGGGGGCAAGTTGGAGCTGAGGGGGGGCAAGTGGAGCTGAGGGGGGGCAAAGTGGAGCTGGTGGGGCAAGTTGGAGCGGATGGGGGGGCAAGTTGGAGCGGATGGGGGCAAGTTGGAGCGGATGGGGGCATAGTGGAGCTGATAGTGGAAAGTTGGAGCTGAGAGGGCATTTTGGAGCTGGTGGGGGCAAGTTGGAGTGGATGGGGGCAAGTTGGAGCGGATGGGGGCAAAGTGGAGCTGATGGGGGTAAGTTGGAGAGGATGGGGGGCAAAGTGGAGCTGATGGGGGTAAGTTGGAGCTGAGGGGGTAAAGTGAAGCTGAGGGGGCAAAATGGAGCTGGTGGGGGCACGTTGGAGCTGATGGGGGCAAGTTGGAGTTGATAGGGGCAAAGTGGAGCTGGTGGGCCAAAGTGAAGCTGATAAGGGGCAAGTTGGAGCTGGTGGGGGGCATCTCTTACAGGCATCTCCAGAACAGGGGCAGAGTGGCTCAGGGGGCAGAGAGAGGACAATCATGAAAAGAGGTTGGGTATAAGTAGGCAGGGTATAAAGGGGTGGGACACAAGGGGCAGAGCGAAATGGGCGGCAAAATTAGGTTTTGCCTAGGGTGGCAAAAATCCTTGCACCAGCCCTGACTGTGTGGTGTGTATTACTTTGCTCTACAGCAATAAAGCAATAAACTTCAGTATATGTGTTTATACATTAGTCTGTGCAAATAAAATACTTTGGTCTTGAACTAAATCATTTATTCAGTTACATAAATAGCCAGTAATAGGTCATGAAATAACCTAAAAATTCTTACTAATGCCCCGCCCACCAGCCACACCCCCAATAATATTACCTAAAACTAACGTGTCCCTCTTTGGCCCTGTGAAATGTTGGGAGGTATGCACATACACACAGTGAGCGGCAGAAACATGCAAAAGACATGTACACACAGACACACTGGAGATGCACACATGGACACACACATGTAACAGAGATGTACACAAACACACACGCAACATATATGAGCAGAAACACATGTGCTCATGAGTTGTGTACCCCTCTGGCACTCAAAGGGTTAAGGTATAGAGAGGCATGTCAGAGTTAAATAGCAGTGGGAAGTGTGTTCATACCTGGGAACACTGACTTGTGAAGTCCCTAGAGGGGACTGATGTGGTGCTGATGTGGAGAGACAAATGGGGCAATCTGGGTTAAAAGTGGGTGGGGCTTAATCGCGAGTAGGGGGCGGGGCTTAACATAAATGTGAAAAAGTGTTAGTAATAGGCTGGGGAAGGAGGAGAAGTGGGAGGGGAATGCAAGTTTATAGTGTGAGGGGTTTGAACACACTCCATGAGGGGTAAAACTTGATACAGAACCCTGTGGCAGTCAGTGGGTTAAGTGTGAATCTGATGGCTGTCTGTCCTGTGTCTTGCATGGCAAATGGTGACAGTGAAGAAGTAATTCAGCAATGAGGGCCTACCTTAACCCTTTGAGTGCCATTTTGTTCCCCTGCTGATGCAGCACCGTTCAGTGGCTTTACTACAGGTCCTGCTGAGGCCACTGGGAGTCAAGGTGAGTGACTGTGTGTCAGCCATCTTTCTTTCTGGCTTTGTGTGTATGGGTGTTTGGTGCTGTGTGAGTGAGGCATGTATGTGTTATACCTGGGAATTTTTACTTGTGGAGTCCCTCATGTGGTGCTGATGTGGAGAGAGCAATGGGGCAATCTGGGTTAAAAGGGGGCGGGGCTTAATCGCGAGTAGGGGGCGGGGCTTAACATAAATATGGAAAAGTGTTAGTAATAGGCTGGGGAAGGAGGAGAAGTGGGAGAGAAATGCAAGTTTACAGTGTGAGGAATTTGAACACACTCCCTGAGGGGTAAAACTTGATACACAACCCTGTGGCAGTCAGTGGGTTAAGTGTGAATCTGATGGCTGTCTGTCCTGTGTCTTGCATGGCAAATGATGACAGTGAAGAAATAATTGAGCAATGAGGACCTACCTTAACCCTTTGAGTGCAATTTTGTTCCTCTGGTGCTGCACTACAGGTCCTGCTGAGGCCTCTGGGAGTCAGGGTGAGTGACTGTGTGTGTGTGTGTCAGCCATATGTATTTCTGGCTTTGTGTGTGTATGTGGTGCTGTGTGTGTGAGTGGGGGCATGTCTGCTTGGTGCTGTGTGAGTGGGGCATGTGTGTGTGTGGTGCTGTGTGAGTGGGGCATGTGTGTGTGGTGGTCTGTGTGTGTGAGTGGGACATGTGTGTGTTTGTGTGGTGCTGTGTGAGTGGGGCATGTGTGTTTGTCTGTGGTGTAGGAGCAAGTGGCGGCCATATTGTTTTTTTCTGACTTTGATAGTGGTGGGCGGGCTGCATAGTGGGGGCGGGCCAACTCCCTGCATGATTGAATCACCCAATGGGAACAGTAACTCCTCCTTAATACCACCCCTGGGTGTGTTTTGGCAGGCACAAAGTCTTCTTTTATATATATAGATATATATATATCTCCTATGTAATAATTCACTAAAACATGTGTAACGACTCAGTCATCTGTAGTAATGACTGCCCGCGCAACAGCTGATACAGAGCTGGACGCTCCTTCGGAGCTGCGTGGGAAGTCTCTACTGCGCGTGACTGCCCCGCGACCGGCTGGCAGTGGCACTGTGGCCCGTGTAACAGGCTCTTCAACTAGTATAAATATAAATAAATATATATATATATATATATATATAGAAATGGAACTGGTAATATACCATACAACTAGTGCACACGCAGGACTTAAAGAAACAAACATTTATTGTGTCAACGATTCGACCCCCTAAAGGGCCCTTGATAAAGGGCCTTTAGGGGGTCGAAACGTTGACACAATAAATGTTTGTTTCTTTAAGTCCTGCGTGTGCACTAGTTGTATGGTATATTACCAGTTCCATTTCTATACAATTTGTTTTACTGGTAGCACCCAGGCAGTCGTGGTATTTTCTCTTCATTTAGGAGTGCCCAAACTCTCTGGAACTATATATATATATATGTAATGTGCAATTGTTTTGTGTCCCATGCGATTTAAATAAAAAACACTCTTAGATTTGGTTTTCTGTGGGCCTTTTTCTTTGTTTCCTCTTATGGAAAAGGACATATATTACAGCTGCAAGATGAACATCTCGAGTGTTGAGAGAGACAGATGTTTTCTATAATTATTGTATAAGAAGAGTGGAATAATGATTCTTCATGTCACATACATAACATCCGTCCATTAGGATGACCACATTTCAGTCCTGCCATTCAGGGACACGGCGGAGAGAAAATCGCACCACAGAGTTCTAAACACTTGAGGGACAACTGCCCATTGTTTTTGTGTCAGAAAGTGACGTCTGTTGCGGGCTACAAGAAAATATACATGAAGCCCAAAGCCTTAAACTAACATCACACTACAACAAATTACACCGCTGCTCCCAATTGATGCCCGGATCAAGGCTCAGTTCTCTCTAGCGTTTGGAGCGCTGTCTGGAAGCCATTTTCTTGTATCCAAACAGAGGCATCACTTCCTGTCAAGGTAGACAATGGGCAGTTCTCCTTCTATTGGAGTCTTCATTCCAGGACTTTGCATTGTCCCAGAAGGGGGCTGCCCGGGACAAGGGACACACACTTAAAATCAGGGACTGTCCCAGGCAATCAGGGACACGTGGTCACCCTACCGTCCATCCTTCCATTTCTTCTACTGAAGATAATACAGTGAAGAGTTTTTTCCTTTGTGGACAGTATATTGAGGCCATTTATATTCATTTCTTGTGTCATCATTCCATCTACAGTATATAAGATTAGAGACGCATTTTTCCTTTTCTGTTGGGAACAGACTATTTTGTATTGTGGACACAGATTTCTATATATGGTTGACATTTGTCAGACTTCTTTGGGGATATATTTTTTGGTACATTTATATATTTGATTTTTTTGCTCATGTTTGCTACATAATGATTAATTTGTCATGAGATCATTTGGGGGTACGTGTTTCACGTTGGTGCTTCTCTCATGAGTTTCATACCTGTATATATCATTGGTGTGGGATTACTGAGGGACAGCACCAGCACGACTGGTGTCATTCCTCACATACAGGTTAAGATCCGAGCCCTTTTTTCATATTTTATTTTATGTTCTACTTTAATTTCATCTTACAGTTTCTGTTTTTCCAAGTTTTCACTACACATTTTGAGTCTACACAGTATTTTAGATTATATATTTTTATCTCTCTAATTTTAGTTTACAATTATAGAAAATGTTACCTTTCACTTCCCCATACTGTTCCCCCTCCTTATTAGACTCTGTATTTCAATACAGTGAATTTCTTACTTGAGTGCATACTAGTCACAGACTAGTGGACAAGTGTGAATTATATATCTCGATTATATATATATATATATACATATATAATAGCAGTATAGGACGGCGTTGCCCGTCTGTTTATTTTTCAACCAATGCTTAACCCTTTCAGCAACAGATGTCTACACAACATATTAGAATGCATTGCGTACCTTTCTGCTACTCAAAGGGTTACTGTAAGCCTCACTGACACAGGACTGTATATATAATGCTTATGATATATATACACACATGATTGTATGTATCATGTATATTAATGTACACACTGTACACACAGCGTGTACATTAATATACATAATATATAGTCCTGTGTCTACAGTGTGTACATTAATATACATTATATATACACTCTTGTGTGACTCAGTGTCACAACCCTTTGACTGCAAGACAACTATGCAATGCATTACCTTGTGTACCCCTCTGTCACTCAAAGGGTTAAGCATCGCTGAAAAAAAAAAGACATGCAACACCGTCCCACACTGCTAGTAAGTGAATAAATGATTTACAGCAAGAGCAAAGTAGTTTATGTACACAGACTAATGTATATACACATATACTGAAGTTTACATAGACATTAATGTGAGTGTTATTACTGTGGAGCAATGTGATACACTTATATACACACATCACACAGTGTGATCTCCTAAACACAGGGACACCAGGGTGATACACTTATATACACACCACACAGTCTGATCTCCTAAACACAGGAACACCAGGGTGATACACTTATATACACACCACACAGTCTGATCTCCTAAACACAGGGACACCAGGGTGATACACCTATATACACACCACACAGTCTGATCTCCTAAACACAGGGACACCAGGGTGATACACCTATATACACACCACACAGTCTGATCTCCTAAACACAGGAACACCAGGGTGATACACTTATATACACACCACACAGTCTGATCTCCTAAACACAGGGACACCAGGGTGATACACCTATATACACACCACACAGTCTGATCTCCCAAACACAGGAACACCAGGGTGATACACTTATATACACACCACACAGTCTGATCTGCTAAACACAGGGACACCAGGGTGATACACATATATACACACCACACAGTCTGGTCTCCTAAACACAGGGACACCAGGGTGATACACTTCTATACACACCACACAGTCTGATCTACTAAACACAGGGACACCAGGGTGATACACTTCTATACACACCACACAGTCTGATCTCCTAAACACAGGGACACCAGGGTGATACACTTATATATACACCACACAGTCTGATCTCCTAAACACAGGGACACCAGGGTGATACACTTATATACACACCACACAGTCTGATCTCCTAAACACAGGGACACCAGGGTGATACACTTCTATACACACCACACAGTCTGATCTCCTAAACACAGAGACACCAGGGTGATACACTTATATACATACCACACAGTCTGATCTCCTAAACACAGGGACATCAGGGTGATACACCTATATACACACCACACAGTCTGATCTACTAAACACAGGGACACCAGAGTGATACACTTCTATACACACCACACAGTCTGATCTCCTAAACACAGGGACACCAGGGTGATATACTTCTATACACACCACACAGTCTGATCTCCTAAACACAGGGACATCAGGGTGATACACCTATATACACACCACACAGTCTGATCTACTAAACACAGGGACACCAGAGTGATACACTTCTATACACACCACACAGTCTGATCTCCTAAACACAGGGACACCAGTGTGATACACTTCTATACACACCACACAGTCTGATCTCCTAAATACAGGGACACCAGAGTGATACACTTCTATACACACCACACAGTCTGATCTCCTAAACACAGGGACACCAGGGTGATACACTTATATACACACCACACAGTCTGATCTCCTAAACACAGAGACACCAGGGTGGGAAGAGGGACAGAAGGATTTGGGTGTCAATGAGGGATTGTCCATACTAAAGAGGAACACTTGGGAGGTATGACAGTGTAACCCTTTTGGTGCCTGAGGGGTATCCATTGCATTGCTTGAAAATGCTTTACATATCCCTTTGGAAGTGAAGGGGTTAACTGCTTGATAGTGAAACAGGATTGTATGCAGTGCAATTTGTTGGGAAGTTTTGTGGCACTGAAAGGGTGAAAATAAACGTGTTAGTGTGGGAGATGTACTTTAATCATGTAAAGACCAGCAGGGTATACAATGCATTGCACAGCTCTCTGGTTATTAAGTGTTAAGGCTGAAGGGGTAGTGGAAGAGCAGTGAACACAATTGTTTGTGAACCACTGCAGTAAATGTAAAGGTTAGAGGCAAACATATTAGCACTGAGGAGGTCCCTGAGCAGGGAGGGTTAAAATGAGAACTGATCAGACAGAGTGTGACAGCATGAACCTGGGACGGCTGAGGGGGAGAGAATGATAGGTTACAGGCTGAAACTCATTTCACTGGTATAAAGAAGTTTGTGTAAAGACTCACATGCACTGGGTTTAGTTTTGCAGATGGTAGTTTGTCAGTAGAGGAGACAATGAGGTCAGAGCGCATTCATAGAGAGGAGCGCAGCATTTGGAGATAGCTGTGGTACAGGGAGCGGTCAGGATACACACAAGCATTTGAATTATGTGCAGCTGAAAGTGTAACTCTCCTGATTGATGGCATGTATGTGAAGGAGATGTATGTGGAGGAGATGTATGTGAAGGAGATGTATGTGGAGGAGATGTATGTGAAGGAGATGTATATGAAGGAGATGTATGTGAAAGAGATGTATGTGGAGGAGATGTATGTGATGGAGATGTATATGAAGGAGATGTATGTGAAGGAGATGTATGTGAAGGAGATGTATGTGATGGAGATGTATATGAAGGAGATGTATGTGGAGGAGATGTATGTGAAGGAGATGTATGTGAAGGACATGTATGTGGAGGAGATGTATGTGAAGGAGATGCATGTGGAGGAGATGTATGTGATGGAGATGTATGTGAAGGAGATGTATGTGAAGGAGATTTATGTGAAGGAGATGTATGTGGAGGAGATGTATGTGAAGGAAATGTATGTGGAGGAGATGTATGTGGAGGAGATGTATGTGAAAGAGATGTATGTGGAGGAGATGTATGGGGAGGAGATGTATGTGGAGGAGATGTATGTGAAGGAGATGTATGTGAAGGAGATGTATGTGAAGGAGATTTATGTGAAGGAGATGTATGTGAAGGAGGTGTATGTGAAGGAGATGTATGTGGAGGAGATGTATGTGAAAGAGATGTATGTGGAGGAGATGTATGGGGAGGAGATGTATGTGAAGGAGATGTATGTGAAGGAGATGTATGTGAAGGAGATGTATGTGGAGGAGATGTATGTGAAGGAGATGTATGTGAAGGAGATTTATGTGAAGGAGATGTATGTGGAGGAGATGTATGTGAAGGAAATGTATGTGGAGGAGATGTATGTGGAGGAGATGTATGTGAAAGAGATGTATGTGGAGGAGATGTATGGGGAGGAGATGTATGTGGAGGAGATGTATGTGAAGGAGATGTATGTGAAGGAGATGTATGTGAAGGAGATTTATGTGAAGGAGATGTATGTGAAGGAGGTGTATGTGAAGGAGATGTATGTGGAGGAGATGTATGTGAAAGAGATGTATGTGGAGGAGATGTATGGGGAGGAGATGTATGTTTGCTACATAATGATTAATTTGTCATGAGATCATTTGGGGGTACGTGTTTCACGTTGGTGCTTCTCTCATGAGTTTCATACCTGTATATATCATTGGTGTGGGATTACTGAGGGACAGCACCAGCACGACTGGTGTCATTCCTCACATACAGGTTAAGATCCGAGCCCTTTTTTCATATTTTATTTTATGTTCTACTTTAATTTCATCTTACAGTTTCTGTTTTTCCAAGTTTTCACTACACATTTTGAGTCTACACAGTATTTTAGATTATATATTTTTATCTCTCTAATTTTAGTTTACAATTATAGAAAATGTTACCTTTCACTTCCCCATACTGTTCCCCCTCCTTATTAGACTCTGTATTTCAATACAGTGAATTTCTTACTTGAGTGCATACTAGTCACAGACTAGTGGACAAGTGTGAATTATATATCTCGATTATATATATATATATATACATATATAATAGCAGTATAGGACGGCGTTGCCCGTCTGTTTATTTTTCAACCAATGCTTAACCCTTTCAGCAACAGATGTCTACACAACATATTAGAATGCATTGCGTACCTTTCTGCTACTCAAAGGGTTACTGTAAGCCTCACTGACACAGGACTGTATATATAATGCTTATGATATATATACACACATGATTGTATGTATCATGTATATTAATGTACACACTGTACACACAGCGTGTACATTAATATACATAATATATAGTCCTGTGTCTACAGTGTGTACATTAATATACATTATATATACACTCTTGTGTGACTCAGTGTCACAACCCTTTGACTGCAAGACAACTATGCAATGCATTACCTTGTGTACCCCTCTGTCACTCAAAGGGTTAAGCATCGCTGAAAAAAAAAAGACATGCAACACCGTCCCACACTGCTAGTAAGTGAATAAATGATTTACAGCAAGAGCAAAGTAGTTTATGTACACAGACTAATGTATATACACATATACTGAAGTTTACATAGACATTAATGTGAGTGTTATTACTGTGGAGCAATGTGATACACTTATATACACACATCACACAGTGTGATCTCCTAAACACAGGGACACCAGGGTGATACACTTATATACACACCACACAGTCTGATCTCCTAAACACAGGAACACCAGGGTGATACACTTATATACACACCACACAGTCTGATCTCCTAAACACAGGGACACCAGGGTGATACACCTATATACACACCACACAGTCTGATCTCCTAAACACAGGGACACCAGGGTGATACACCTATATACACACCACACAGTCTGATCTCCTAAACACAGGAACACCAGGGTGATACACTTATATACACACCACACAGTCTGATCTCCTAAACACAGGGACACCAGGGTGATACACCTATATACACACCACACAGTCTGATCTCCCAAACACAGGAACACCAGGGTGATACACTTATATACACACCACACAGTCTGATCTGCTAAACACAGGGACACCAGGGTGATACACATATATACACACCACACAGTCTGGTCTCCTAAACACAGGGACACCAGGGTGATACACTTCTATACACACCACACAGTCTGATCTACTAAACACAGGGACACCAGGGTGATACACTTCTATACACACCACACAGTCTGATCTCCTAAACACAGGGACACCAGGGTGATACACTTATATATACACCACACAGTCTGATCTCCTAAACACAGGGACACCAGGGTGATACACTTATATACACACCACACAGTCTGATCTCCTAAACACAGGGACACCAGGGTGATACACTTCTATACACACCACACAGTCTGATCTCCTAAACACAGAGACACCAGGGTGATACACTTATATACATACCACACAGTCTGATCTCCTAAACACAGGGACATCAGGGTGATACACCTATATACACACCACACAGTCTGATCTACTAAACACAGGGACACCAGAGTGATACACTTCTATACACACCACACAGTCTGATCTCCTAAACACAGGGACACCAGGGTGATATACTTCTATACACACCACACAGTCTGATCTCCTAAACACAGGGACATCAGGGTGATACACCTATATACACACCACACAGTCTGATCTACTAAACACAGGGACACCAGAGTGATACACTTCTATACACACCACACAGTCTGATCTCCTAAACACAGGGACACCAGTGTGATACACTTCTATACACACCACACAGTCTGATCTCCTAAATACAGGGACACCAGAGTGATACACTTCTATACACACCACACAGTCTGATCTCCTAAACACAGGGACACCAGGGTGATACACTTATATACACACCACACAGTCTGATCTCCTAAACACAGAGACACCAGGGTGGGAAGAGGGACAGAAGGATTTGGGTGTCAATGAGGGATTGTCCATACTAAAGAGGAACACTTGGGAGGTATGACAGTGTAACCCTTTTGGTGCCTGAGGGGTATCCATTGCATTGCTTGAAAATGCTTTACATATCCCTTTGGAAGTGAAGGGGTTAACTGCTTGATAGTGAAACAGGATTGTATGCAGTGCAATTTGTTGGGAAGTTTTGTGGCACTGAAAGGGTGAAAATAAACGTGTTAGTGTGGGAGATGTACTTTAATCATGTAAAGACCAGCAGGGTATACAATGCATTGCACAGCTCTCTGGTTATTAAGTGTTAAGGCTGAAGGGGTAGTGGAAGAGCAGTGAACACAATTGTTTGTGAACCACTGCAGTAAATGTAAAGGTTAGAGGCAAACATATTAGCACTGAGGAGGTCCCTGAGCAGGGAGGGTTAAAATGAGAACTGATCAGACAGAGTGTGACAGCATGAACCTGGGACGGCTGAGGGGGAGAGAATGATAGGTTACAGGCTGAAACTCATTTCACTGGTATAAAGAAGTTTGTGTAAAGACTCACATGCACTGGGTTTAGTTTTGCAGATGGTAGTTTGTCAGTAGAGGAGACAATGAGGTCAGAGCGCATTCATAGAGAGGAGCGCAGCATTTGGAGATAGCTGTGGTACAGGGAGCGGTCAGGATACACACAAGCATTTGAATTATGTGCAGCTGAAAGTGTAACTCTCCTGATTGATGGCATGTATGTGAAGGAGATGTATGTGGAGGAGATGTATGTGAAGGAGATGTATGTGGAGGAGATGTATGTGAAGGAGATGTATATGAAGGAGATGTATGTGAAAGAGATGTATGTGGAGGAGATGTATGTGATGGAGATGTATATGAAGGAGATGTATGTGAAGGAGATGTATGTGAAGGAGATGTATGTGATGGAGATGTATATGAAGGAGATGTATGTGGAGGAGATGTATGTGAAGGAGATGTATGTGAAGGACATGTATGTGGAGGAGATGTATGTGAAGGAGATGCATGTGGAGGAGATGTATGTGATGGAGATGTATGTGAAGGAGATGTATGTGAAGGAGATTTATGTGAAGGAGATGTATGTGGAGGAGATGTATGTGAAGGAAATGTATGTGGAGGAGATGTATGTGGAGGAGATGTATGTGAAAGAGATGTATGTGGAGGAGATGTATGGGGAGGAGATGTATGTGGAGGAGATGTATGTGAAGGAGATGTATGTGAAGGAGATGTATGTGAAGGAGATTTATGTGAAGGAGATGTATGTGAAGGAGGTGTATGTGAAGGAGATGTATGTGGAGGAGATGTATGTGAAAGAGATGTATGTGGAGGAGATGTATGGGGAGGAGATGTATGTGAAGGAGATGTATGTGAAGGAGATGTATGTGGAGGAGATGTATGTGAAGGAGATGTATGTGAAGGAGATTTATGTGAAGGAGATGTATGTGGAGGAGATGTATGTGAAGGAAATGTATGTGGAGGAGATGTATGTGGAGGAGATGTATGTGAAAGAGATGTATGTGGAGGAGATGTATGGGGAGGAGATGTATGTGGAGGAGATGTATGTGAAGGAGATGTATGTGAAGGAGATGTATGTGAAGGAGATTTATGTGAAGGAGATGTATGTGAAGGAGGTGTATGTGAAGGAGATGTATGTGGAGGAGATGTATGTGAAAGAGATGTATGTGGAGGAGATGTATGGGGAGGAGATGTATGTGAAGGAGATGTATGTGAAGGAGATGTATGTGAAGGAGATGTATGTGAAGGAGATGTATGTGGAGGAGATGTATGTGAAGGAGGTGTATGTGAAGGAGATGTATGTGAAGGAGATGTATGTGAAGGATATGTATGTGGAGGAGATATATGTGGAGGAGATGTATGTGAAGGAGATGTATGTGAAGGAGATGTATATGAAGGAGATGTATGTGAAGGAGATGCATGTGGAGGAGATGTATATGAAGGAGATGTATGTGGAGGAGATGTATGTGAAGGAGATGTATGTGAAGGAGATTTATGTGAAGGAGATGTATGTGAAGGAGATGTATGTGAAGGAGGTGTATGTGACGGAGATGTATGTGAAGGAGATGTATGTGAAGGAGATATATGTGGAGGAGATGTATGTGAAGGAGATGTATGTGAAGGAGATGTATGTGAAGGAGGTGTATGTGAAGGAGATGTATGTGATGGAGATGTATGTGGAGGAGATGTATGTGAAGGAGATGTATGTGGAGGAGATGTATGTGAAGGAGATGTATGTGAAGGAGATGTATATGAAGGAGATGTATGTGAAGGAGATGTATGTGATGGAGATGTATGTGGAGGAGATGTTTGTGAAGGAGATGTATATGAAGGAGATGTATGTGGAGGAGATGTATGTGAAGGAGATGTATGTGGAGGAGATGTATGTGAAGGAGATGTATGTGAAGGAGGTGTATGTGAAGGAGATGTATGTGAAGGAGATGTATGTGGAGGAGATGTATGTGAAGGAGATGTATGTGGAGGAGATGTATGTGAAGGAGATGTATGTGAAGGAGATGTATATGAAGGAGATGTATGTGAAGGAGATGTATGTGAAGGAGGTGTATGTGAAGGAGATGTATGTGAAGGAGATGTATGTGATGGAGATGTATGTGGAGGAGATGTATGTGAAGGAGATGTATATGAAGGAGATGTATGTGGAGGAGATGTATGTGGAGGAGATGTATGTGAAGGAGATGTATGTGAAGGAGGTGTATGTGAAGGAGATGTATGTGAAAGAGATGTATGTGAAGGAGATGTATGTGAAGGAGATGTATGTGAAGGAGATGTATGTGAAGGAGATATATGTGAAGGAGGTGTATGTGGAGGAGGTGTATGTGAAAGAGATGTATGTGAAGGAGATGTATGTGAAGGAGATGTATGTGAAGGAGATGTATGTGGAGGAGATGTATATGAAGGAGATGTATGTGGAGGAGATGTATGTGAAGGAGATGTATGTGAAGGAGATGTATATGAAGGAGATGTATGTGAAGGAGATGTATGTGATGGAGATGTATATGAAGGAGATGTATGTGAAGGAGATGTATGTGAAGGAGATGTATGTGATGGAGATGTATATGAAGGAGATGTATGTGAAGGAGATGTATGGGGAGGAGATGTATGTGAAGGAGATGTATGTGGAGGAGATGTATGTGGAGGAGATGTATGTGAAGGACATGTATGTGGAGGAGATGTATGTGAAGGAGATGCATGTGGAGGAGATGTATGTGATGGAGATGTATGTGAAGGAGATGTATGTGAAGGAGATTTATGTGAAGGAGATGTATGTGGAGGAGATGTATGTGGAGGAGATGTATGTGAAGGAGATGTATATGAAGGAGATGTATGTGAAGGAGATGTATGTGAAGAAAATGTATGTGATGGAGATGTATGTGAAGGAGATGTATGTGAAGGAGATGTATGTGATGGAGATGTATGTGAAGGAGATGTATGTGGAGGAGATGTATATGAAGGAGATGTATGTGAAGGAGATGTATGTGATGGAGATGTATGTGATGGAGATGTATGTGAAAGAGATGTATGTGGAGGAGATGTATGGGGAGGAGATGTATGTGAAGGAGATGTATATGAAGGAGATGTATGTGGAGGAGATGTATGTGAAGGAGATGTATGTGGAGGAGATGTATATGAAGGAGATGTATGTGAAGGAGATGTATGTGATGGAGATGTATGTGATGGAGATGTATGTGAAAGAGATGTATGTGAAGGAGATGTATGTGAAGGAGATGTATGTGAAGGAGATGTATGTGGAGGACTGGCTATGTAAATTACCTACGTTTAGCACAGTAGAAGATACTGAAGTGATTCGGGGTGGAGTGTGTAAGGGTGTGTTGTGATTAACCATTTGAGAGCCAGAGGTATGCACAAGGCAATGCATTGTGCACCCCTTTGGCCTCAAATGGTTAATGCAGAGTGCATGAAGAATGTGATGAGCCGTATGGTTAGTGAGAAAATGAACAGTAAGGTTGGCATTGTGATCAGTAATTCTTTCAGCGTCCCATGTAGTACTTTGTGCTCCATAACGTGATGAGTGTCAGAGAGGGATGGAAAACATTGCTTTTGTATAGCTCTCTGGCACTCGCTATGTTATGGAGCACACAGTACTGCACGGGGAGCACCAATAAACATATTGATCACACAGTACTGCACGGGGAGCACCAATAAACATATGGATCACACAGTACTGCACGGGGAGAACCAATAAACATATGGATCACACAGTACTGCACGGGGAGCACCGATAAACATATGGAGGGCAATTGTAGTTGCATTCAGAATGGCAGAAGGGTAG
Source organism: Rhinophrynus dorsalis (assembly GCA_037306005.1). NCBI lineage: Eukaryota > Metazoa > Chordata > Amphibia > Anura > Rhinophrynidae > Rhinophrynus > Rhinophrynus dorsalis. The sequence goes on along the minus strand of CM074725.1, from coordinate 7,308,540 downwards.
CCTTTCACTGCTCCATGAAACACAACACAAAGACAGCCTAGGTGGGGAAGACTTGGGACTCGAAAGGCAAAACCCCTCAATGTTCAGTTTTAAGTCTGTTCATGGAGTGTCTGCAAGTGGAGCAGAAGGTTACATGTCCTGAGATGGAAAGCGGTGAAGCGGCGTTAGTGGGATATTAACCCTGGGAGTGCCAGAGCGATAGTGAATGCTTTGCGTACCTTTGTAGCACTGAAAGGGTTAAGCTCCGCATTCCATCTCATCAGAAGTAACTTATAGCTCCACTTGCAGAAACTCGATGAACAATAGTGGACCGTACTGGTATCCGTGAGTTGTGTACCTTGTACAGTGGTAGCTTGCCCCCACCCCTCGCCTCGGCCATGTTGCGCAGTGTCCCGCAGATCAGCCTAGTGCATCGCGTTTACACCATAGTAGACATGTAGTGGCAATGTGCAGACCTGTCCCCTCTTCCACGGTAGGCCAACTGCGTCCTCATGGTTTGTGGTTAGTCGTAAGTGAGTGCATGAGTGAGGGACATGCAACGTCTACAGCGGACAGATAGGTGGCTGAAGACAGGCAGGATACAGGTAGCAGGGCTGGTGTAGGAGTGAATGGCAGCCATTTTTTTTTTTTTTTATATATATAGATATGGTGTGGTTGTAAAGTTGCTTGTCAGCCATATCTTAGTGTTTATACACTTCTGCATTTTCTGTAACTGTCGTGTCTCTATATCCCAACAAAGCTTATTTCTCACAATACGTGCTTGATGTACAACAATTTTTTTCTGGGTCTCAGCATCAGAGTGTAATGGGTAGTCCAATACCAGGTCTTTTAAGCTGTCAAAGTTAATCAGTTGAGTATTGCTTGCATTCAACATTATCCCCTTAACCTTTAAAACAGTTTAACCAGTCGATAGTTTGTAGCCATAAGTCTTGGGTCCACAGACACAAACTATGTAATGTATGTACTGGTTGAAATATCACTCATCAGCTCACCTAGATAATCACTTAAAGGGATAGTAATACTTCGTTTTAACTTTATTTTATTTTGTAGGCATTAAAAAATCATTAAGAATGATATAAGTCTTATCTCTCAAACCTTTATGGTTTAAGAGATATTTACAAGCAAAGTGTCCCCCTCCCGCCCCTTTTACTGATGTAACACTGCTCAGCCAGGGCAGAAGGGAGCTGCACAGGTAGACTGCAGAGAGGGACAATCTTCAATTAAGATAACGGAAAAACCTGAAAAGCTTGTCAAGGGGGGCAGGGATTTCATTGTTCTCATAGGAATAAGAGTGTCCCCTTCTGTTATCTGTCCAGTCTATGGACTGTATTCCACATCTGAGAAGAGATTGTTTACAGTAGGTAAAAGGGGCGGGAGGGGAAACTTTGCTTGTGAATATCTCATAAACCATAAAGGTTTGAGAGATAAGACTTATATCATTCTTCATGTTTTTTTAATGCCTACAAAATAAAATAAAGTTAAAACGAAGTATTACTGTCCCTTTAAAGGCAGATTCCAGTCACCCTCTTTGCTGAAAAAAATAACAGAATCAGTGTCATGGTAGAGAAATCTCTCTTGCAAACGATCCATAATATTATACAACTCAAGTCGTGCATAGGCAGTAGTAAAACAAGCAAGAGAAATGTTGGTGTTGCGTGCTAGAGTAGAACACTCTTTTGCATACTTCCAACAGACCATGGTGGTTTCATCATCTATGAAGTCTAATGAAGACACCTCATATTGAGGTAAAAATGCATAGCCAAATATTTTACCAGGGTCTGTGACAATACTAGTGTTCTGTAAATTAGATTTCTGGCCAAATTTACCCCACAAAGAATTTAGAAATAATTTGGCAATCTGTCTTTTTGCTGGGTTGACAGAAATGTTTTCTGCAGGCAACATAACATCGTCTTTAGAATGATAATCAGTAATGTACTTTTGTTTTTTTGTAGCATCTGTACACTAATTGGGGTAACCTGAAGCCTCTTGTTTATCCCGTAGATGAACTTTTATATATTTTTCAAACGAGGTGTGTGAACGCCTGTGAAAATGCCAAATTTCTGAGATTTCACACAGTCTGTAACCTTTCTTTAAGGCTAGTTGAATTTCAACTGTACACCATGTGCCTGACAGTGCTCGCTCTTCATCAGTGTGCTCGCAAGGTGCTGCCTGGTTGTTGACAGTGCATGTGCGACATAATGCGAATACAAGCTTGTTATTCAATTTAAAAGGTAGGACTGGAAAAAATAAGCCTCTATGAGGATAGATTTTTACTTTAGCAATGCCAAAGTATGTGTCAAAAGACTTAAATTTATCATGAATAAGTACAGGGTGACCTTTGGGGTATGTTTTAGTTTTGTTGACAAAATGGGTATAGGTGTCACGGATGGCAAGCAAAGACAGGAGTCAGTATAGTAACATTCACCTTTATTAGAATAATATAACAAGGAGAAATCAAACAGGCAGAGGGTATCAGTGAGGCTAGAGACTCTATCAGCAATAGGAGCCACCTAAATTCCACCACAACTGCAAGAGACTAGGCTGGAGCCAACTGGTAGTCTCAATCACCCTAGAGGATGCACAGATCAGACCCTACGATCTCCCAAAAAAGGATGGCAACAGAGGAGACTACTGATTCACGTCTGCAGTCGGTAAGGCTGGAGTCTACCAGAGCCACAGGTCTGCACCAGATAGGATGTCCACTAGTCAGGAGGCAACACAGAGGAGATAGATGGACAGAGCCCCAGGTCAGCACCAGAATGGATAATCAGACAGGCCAGGGTCATACATGGAGCGGTTAGTCAGCCAGAGCCACAGGTCTTCACCAGATAGGTTGTCCACTTAGCCAGGAGGCAACATGGAGGAGATACATGGACAGAGCCCCAGGTCAGCACCAGAATGGATAGTCAGACAGGACAGAGTCATACACGGAGCGGGTAGTCAGCCAGAGCCACAGGACTGCACCAGATAGGGTATCTATCCAGGGAAGGAGAGCACAAAGGGTAGTCAGACAGAGCCACCGGCCAGCACCATGATGGATGGTCAGACAAGCCAGTGTCATACACAGGAACTCAGGAACCAGAAAGAACAACAGCACAGGACAAAAATGTAAGGGTAACTGGATAGGAATCCAGTTCCCTTTAAATATTAAGAGCCAGGAAGTAGATAGGAGGAGACTGATTAGGACTCCCTGTATAAGTTTAAGGCCTGCGTCAATCAGCAGCCTCGCTTCCGTAATTGACGCAAACACCTGAACCTCAGCTGCATCATCTGGAGCCTCTGAACCGCCTATCCAGAGCATACGGGCGGCTGCTACTGACGCCAAGCACGACCAGTCCCAGAAGTATGGCTTGGGATGACGCAGAGGCGTCATTTAGAGAGATATAATTCCAGCATCAGCCGAAGCAGTGGCGCTGGATACAAGGTAAGCTGTGACAGTACCCCCCTCTTAAAGACCCCTCCTCCAAGGGTCCAGTCAGGATTTGTCAAGAAAATGGGCATGGAACCTGCGCACCAAGAGAGGAGCATGAACATCACTGGAGGGTATCCAGGAGCGCTCCTATGAACCATAACCCTTTGAATGTATCAAATACTGCAGGAGCTCTCTGACCCACCTGGAGATCATAATGCTTTGTATCACGTACTTCTCATGATTGCTAACCTTAACAGAATCTGGCCGGACCGTACTTGAGGTGTAGCAGTTACAAATCAGTGATTTAAGCAAGGAGATGTGAAACACATTATGAATGAGCAAGGAGGCAGGAAGCTCCAGAGCATAAGCGACAGGGTTAATTCTGCACAGCAAACGGAATGGACCAACGAATCGAGGAACCAGTTTGTTACAAGGCACCTGGAGGTTAAGGTTACGAGATGACAGCCATACTCTCTCCCCCACCTGGAAGGTAGGTGATGGCAAATGCCTACGGTCAGCCTGCCTTTTCTTCCGCTGCACAGAATCACATAGGGTATGCTGTACCCGAACCCAAGAGGAACAGAGAGCCCTCAAATGCTCATCAAGAGACAGAATTTCTTGTGCTTGAAAGACCTTGGGAAGGACAGAGGGTTGAAACCCCTAGTTAATCAAGAACTGAGAACTCTGTGAGGAAGAGTTCATGGCACAATTCTGGGCAAACTCTGCCCAAGGTAAAAAGATAGCCCAATTATCATGGTGGTCAGAGATATAGCAATGGAGAAATTGTTCTAAAAGCTTGGTTAGACCTTTCTGCCGCACTGTTAGACTGGGGGTGGTAGACTGAAGAGAATGTTAGCTGAATCCCCATCTGAGTACAAAAGCATCTGCAGAAATGAGACATGAACTGGTTACCTCTGTCCGAGACAAAAACCCTGGGTATGCCATGCAGCCTAAAGACCTCCCTAGCAAACACCACCGCCAATTCCTGCGTGGACGGTAGGCCTTTGAGCGGTACAAAGTGAGCCATCTTAGAAAATTTGTCTACGATCATCAGGATGACCGTGAAGCCCAAGGATGCCGGAAGGTCAACCATAAAGTCTATGGACAGATGTGACCAGGGACGTTCCCCATTAGCCAAAGGTTGAAGGAGATCAACTGGCAAATGTCGAGGCAATTTATTTCTAGCACAGGTAGTGCATGCGGCAGTAAAAGCAGCACAATCTGATCTAAGACTTGGCCACCAAAATAGTATAGAAAAGGATCAAATCAGCTGGTCTCGCCCAATGTGACCAGCTATTTTGGAAGCGTGGTACGTTTCCAATAATTTGATGCGCAACTGACAAAGGGACAAAGCACCTCCCATGAGGCTTCTCCGCTGGAGCGCACATTTGAGCGTCCAGGATCTCCTCTCCCAGGGAAGAAGTAATACATGTATGTATGGTAGCCAGAATCCGATCAGCTGAAATAATCCGTGTAGGAGGAACCTCCTCCCTAGATATGGTGCAAAACTGGCGTGATAGGGCATCAGCCTTAATGTTCTTGGAGCCTGGGAGATAGGAGACCATGTAATTGAACCTGGAAAGGAACAATGCCCATCTATTCTGACATGACGACAGGCGTTTGGCCTCGGATAAGTACGTGAGGTTCTTATGATCCATAAGAATTAAAATTGGGGAACTAGTACCTTCCAAGAGGTCTCGCCATTCTTTCAGGGCCAGTATTATGGCCAATAATTCTCTGTCCCTAATCTGATATACCATCTCAGCTTTAGATAATTTTCTGTAAAAATAGCCACATGGGCGTAAGGCCTCCCCTGGAGCCAAGCTCTGCGAAAGAAGGGCACCTACTCCAATCTCAGATGTATCGGCCTCCAGGGTGAAGGGTAGGGCCGGATTCGGGTGCACCAAAATGGGAGCAGCAGGAAATGCTGCCTTGAGATCCTCAAAGGCGGGCAAGGAAACAGGGGACCAGTCCAAGACTTTAGCCCCCTTACGGGTCATATCAGTGAGTGGTTTGACAATAGTAGAGAATTTTTTTATAAACTTCCGATAGTAATTGGCAAATCCCAAAAATATTTGGATAGATTTAAATACCACAGGGCAAGGCCATTGCAATACTGCAGACAACTTCTGGGTGTCGATGGCCAACCCAGATGCGGAAATAATGTGCCCCAGAAAGGTTACTTTAGGTTTGTGAAATTCACATTTTTCCAACTTGCAATACAAGTTGTTCCCCTTTGTCAATCGTAGCACTTTGGATACAACCGAATGGTGACTCTCCAAAGTAGGAGAATGAATGAGGATGTCATCCAGATAGACCACCACGCAACTCTCAGTACGTCATTGATAAATTCCTGGAAGACAGCAGGAGCATTGAAAAGACCAAAGAGCATGACAAGGTACTCATAGTGCCTGCACCGGGTGTTAAATGCTTTCTTCCATTCGTGGCCCCCCTTCATTCTGACCAAGTTGTAGGCTGCCCTTAAATCAAGTTTCATGAATATCTTGGAACCCTTAAGACGGTAAAATAATTCTGTAATCAGAGGTATCGAATAGGCGTTCTTAACCATCAATTTGTTCAGCCCACGAAAGTCAATACATGGACATAATTTTCCATCCTTTTTTTAACCAAAAAAAAATCTAGCACCGGCAGGGGATGTGGATTTGCGAATGATACCCCTCTCCAGGGCATCAGAGACGTATTCCTCCATGGCTCTGTTCTCCTCCACAGACAGAGGGTATATACGGCCCCTGGGAGGGGTAGTACCAGGCAGTAACTTCACCGCGCAATCATACAGCCTATGAGGAAGTAACGCCCCAGCCTGGACAGGTATGCCAGACAACTCAGCACAGGCCAGTCTAACCGGGAGCAAAAAACAAGACTCATCCCACTGTGGACCCCAAGACAATATTTCACAAGTCTTCCAATCAATCCTAGGGTTATGCACCTGCAACCATGTAAACCCAAGGACAATGGCATAGTGGGGGGAGTTAATCACCTGAAAATTTCAGGGTTTCTTTATGGAGGGCCCCCACCCTCAGGGTAATCGGAGAAGTTTTGTGAGTTACGTGTGATGGCAGAAGGGGTTTGCCATCAATGGCCTCAAAGGCCAAAGGGGAGGCACGTGACTGTAAAGGAATCTGGTTCTAAGCAGCAAATTCAACACCCATAAAGTAACTGGCAGCACCTGAGTCTATTAATTCAGAAACTGAGACAGACTCATTAGCCCAAGTAATAACCACTTCAAGCATAGGTTTATCCTGCGAGGCCTCAGGGGACTGGGAAATACCACCTATGATCTGTTCCCAACAGGATCTTAGGTGCGGGTGTTTCCTGGACATACCGGGCATGATCTCAATAAGTGTCCAGGTTTGCCACAGTATAGGCACAGTCCCTCCCTCCTCTGAAAGGCCCTCTCCTCCAGAGACAGATGAGTAGCCCCAACCTGCATAGGTATACTATCCCTAGAGTCAGAACCAGGAGGCATGGGAAGTGAGAGAGGACTGGGTGGGTAAACTAAGTGGGATGTCACTTTAGAAAGATGCCTCCGCAGGTGCTCCTTGAATGAAGGTCTCTCTCGGACCCGAGTGTTAATCAAGATGACAAATGATATCAGTTCCTCCAAATCCCTAGGTAGTTGATGTGCAGCAATCTCATACTTCACATAGTCACCAAACCCTTGGGAAAAAGCAGCCACAAGAGCCTCATTTTTCTACCCAACCTTGGCTGCCAGGGTACGGAACTCAAAAGCGTACTCCGCCATTGTACAATTGCCCTGGTGTATGGTCATAAGGTTTTTGGAAGCCTAGGTTGAGTGACCAGGCACATCAAAGACACATTTGAAGGAGGCCCTGAATTCCATACAGTTATAAATTATGGGTTTGCCCATCTCCCATAAAGGATTCGTGCATGCCAAAGCCTTGCCAGAAAGGAATGAAATCATAAAGCCAACCCTACTATGCTTAGTAGGGAAGTCCTGCAGAATCATTTTCAGGTATATGCCCAACTGGTTCAAGAATCCACGACATAACTCAGGATCCCCACTATAACGCCGAGGTAGTGGAGCAGATCCTCATAACCCTCTGACCAATCCTGCATTAGAGACAGTAGAACCTTCCGGTGAAAAGGAAGGAGCTGGGGTGGCCACCGGTTGTGGGTTAGTGTGTTCCAGGTGAGTAGTATGGCTAAGCAAGGTTTGAAGAGCCAAGGATAAATGATCAATGTGTTGATCCTTGACCTGCATCCTGTCCAGTATGATCTGGAAAGGTGAATCACTATTACTGTCTGTTGTCATGACCCTCACGTACTGTCACGGATGGCAAGCAAAGACAGGAGTCAGACAGTATAGTAAAATTCACCTTTATTAGAATAATACAATAAGGAGAAATTAAACAAGCAGAGGGTGACAGTGAGGCTAGAGACTCTATCAGCAACTGGTAGTCTCAACCACCCTGGGGGGGTGCACAGATCAGACCCTACAGTCTCCCGAAAAGGATGGCAACAAGGGATACTACTGACTCACGCTTGCAGTCAGTAAGGCTGGAGTCTACCAGAGCCACAGGTCTGCACCAGATAGGATGTCCACTAGTCAGGAGGCAACACGGAGGAAATAGATGGACAGAGCCCCAGGTCAGCACCAGACTGGGGAGTCAGACAAAACAGGGTCATACTCAGAGCGCTTAGTCAGCCAGAGCCACAGGTCTGCATCAGATAGGTTGTCCACTTAGCCAGGAGGCAACATGGAAGAGACAGATGGACACAGATCCAGGTCAGCACCAGAATGGATAGTCAGACAGGCCAGGGTCATACACTGTGCGGTTAGTCAGCCAGAGCCACAGGTTTACACCAGATGGGTTGTCCACTTAGCCAGGAGCAATATGGAGGAGATACATGGACAGAGCCCCAGGTCAGCACCAGAATGAATAGTCAGACAAAGTCATGCATGGAGCGGATAATCAGCCAGAGCCTCAGGACTGCACCAGATAGGGTATCTAACCAGGGAAGGAGAGCACAAAGGGTAGTCAGACAGAGCCACAGGTCAGCACCAGGATGGATGGTCAGACAAGCCAGGGTCATACAATGGAACTCAGGAACCAGTAAGAACAACAGCACAGGACAAAAATGTAAGGGTAACTGGATAGGAATCCAGTTCCCTTTATACACTAAGAGCCAGGAAGTAGATAGGAGGAGACTGACCAGGACTTCCTGTATAAGATTGAGGCCTGTGTCAATCAGCAGCATCGTGCCCATAATTGATACATCTCGCTGAGATGCGTCAAACACCTGAACCTCAGCTGTGCCATCTGTAGCCTCCAAACCGCCTAGCCAGAGGACACGGGTGGCCACTACTGACGCCAAGCTTGCCCAGACCCAGTCCTAGAAGTGACACGTGGGATGACGCCGAGGCATCATTTAGAGAGATACAATTCCAGCGCCAGCTGAAGCGGCATCACTGGTTATAAGGTAAGCTGTAACAATTGGCCGGTGAAATCATAGTAGTGGATGCTCTCACAGGGGACCACTTTGTGGTACAGCTTAATAGCATTATCACGTGGATCCATAGGCTGCGGGAACCCTCTTTCATGAAGAAAAGCCTGAAGATACTTGTCCATCTCTAATAGTCCTCATCAATCATGTTCCCACAACTCACAAACCTTGTACCCACATGTTTTTAGAAAGTTTATTTATATTGTTGTTTTGTGATGCAACTGCCCATAAGTGATGTGTGTGTAACTCTGTTAAAATCGTTTTCATTGTAACCAATGGTACAACCATGGCAAAAACAACCCTGGAATTCAAAAGCTGTACCATTAATCAGTGCCTAACCATCCAAAAAATATTTACCAACAGACTTTTCACCACCCTGGAGAGCGTGCTGTATGGTGATATTTTCCTTGTAGAGCATGCTGTATGGTGATATTTTCCTTGTGTGCTACATACAATAACCACTGTATATACAGGGTAGAAAATCGTTTTTGTTTTATGTGGTGATTGTCAGGCAGGAGAATAACTATGGTGTCTTGTGGTACAAATTTGAGTCTGTACATAGCCATGCACACAGAGGCTAATGTAGTGAGTTGAAAAGGGTCAATCTCCTATATGATTTCAATGGGCTCATCGTCATCAGGATCATCAGACCACTTAATCACTGTTTTCTTTGTCATCTCTATCACATTTTCTCTAAAACAGATACAGGCTTGTTTTAGAATTTAAACATCCTCAATACAATATTTTTTTAAGTTTGACCTGAAAATTGAATTCATGATGTTGATTTTCATCACACCAAGCCAAGAATTCAGCCTTCTTATCAGGCATCGTGGTCTCAAAACCATAATTCTCCACAGCGGGCATATTGCTGATATAATTTTGATTATAAGCGGTGTTAAAAAAATTTGGAAAATGACCTTTACAGCCTGTGAACCCCAGGGCGTGTGGCAGCTTGCTGAGCTTCATGGGGAGGAAATTTAAGGAGTCTAATACACAGAGTAATTTTCCACCCTGAGCCGGTAATTTTATCTCAATTTTCTCCTTAATCAGTTGTTTTACCACAAAGTAAGAGTCATAACGGCCTGCATTATGAGCTAAAGAAGTGGAACCTGTAAAAGGTTTGTCTATGAATTTTTTGACAAAGTAATCTAGACATGATCCCCCTGAAATTCCCAATGGTCACCTCCCTCTAATGACATAGCATACACATAATTGGGTATATGCACCCCCGTTTCTTGCATACACTCAAATTCAGAAAAAATGTACCTGTTTGTTGGTTCATCTGGAATGTCATTTCTCATATAGCAAATGTGACCATCAAAGGTGTCTAGATTTGTATAGCAAACCTGGCATTTTAAACTTTGTGCTTGTGTGAGTCCATAACTATGTACATGCCACACCTGTCACAATATTGTTTAAGGCGGCATTGTATCACACCCGAGAGTGCAAGTACCTTGTACCTCTTTACACAATCTTGTGAGCGACAAAATGCTTTGCAGCTGGGGTAGCGTGGGAGTTCAGTTATCACCTCAACGCTCTCTTGCATATGGCATGACCTACAAAAATAACGGCATGAATAGTTGTTTTTGTGATAGAATGTTGTGTTGCAATAATTACAAAAGTACTGATGGCCCTGTGAATGCTTTTATATTTTTAATACCGTAGTAATGGTTATCCTGATGGTAAATATATAAAATTTTGTTTTTGCATGGTTCATCAGTATGGTAATACTGCCACACACCACGATTGTGATAAACCACATTAATGGTAATTTGCAAATAATTTTCAAGAGCAGGGATATCGCTAAAGCTGACAAGACTGTCATCGGGTATACCCAGAGCTGTGTCAATAGACTGGGCTATCGCCAGCAACAGCGAGTCGGATGATCCTTTAACATCCAAAAGGGCATATAGACTGTCTGAAAAGCATACATTATTATTATCATTGTTTAAATCAAATAGCCAGTGTCTTTATTTAGCCACAATCAGACTGTAGGACGTGGATTTAATATGACTACATTTTATTACACCACCAACTCTGTTCCTAACAATGATAACCACAAGCCTTAAAGACCCATTCCCAATAAGCTCAGCATTACTTTGCACCAAATTTTCTACTTCATTTAAAAAAGATTCAACATTTAAGGCGTCTTTAGAGCTTCTAATGGAATATAATGGTCTAGTGAGACCGTCGCCATCCAGTCTTAATTGTACCAAATCATCGAGACCTATGTCAGTCATCAGTCTGCTTAATAAATCCTGTATAGCACCATGTACAGAATGGATTGCAGCAGCAAATGACGGTAATCTGTCTAAATTTGCAAATATGAACTGTTCATGATACTCAACAGCATTAAAATTGTTGCGCACACGGCAGTACTGATGAATACTTTCCAAAAACACCGGTACATCAACAACCAGATTAGGGACTGGCCTGTTAGGATGTACAGGTTCTTCAAAATCATTTCCAGGGGCTGGAGACCCATGGAGTACAGAGGTGTTATCATACAACGGGGATTGTGAGCTTACATCGGCGCTGTATGAGGGGTCAAATTTGGTAGTTCTGTTAAACGAACAATATTTTCAGGACCTGCGGCTCTTTGAGGTTCAACTATAACACCGTGTTCTACAGTGTAAGGCAAACTGCCAGGTCTATTAACCTCTGCAACCCGTCTTACACCCGGCAGTCTTTTTGTAGCTCGTTTTACAGACTTAACCCTTTTCTGTGTATTAACATCTCTAAATCTACCACCTGTCAGATGGTCTCATTAACCCACGACCAGACATGACTAGTCACGCCGGTTTAAACAAGCGCAGACCAGTGCGAAAGTCTTCAATAGAGATGTCAAGTCTCAGCTTCAATGCAGTAACCTTTTGAGCTCTGATGGTGCTGTCAGGTATACTAATAAAAGCTTGAGCATCCGACAGTACAGAGTGTATAGACTGATTTAAGTATTGCCAGAAAATAAACTCACAACCGAGCCACAGATATAAATCTATACAGCAGGACTTTGGAATATTTCATAGGTCTCAGCACCTAAAGCTGATGCTGTATATCTTAGCACCATCTGTACAATTGATGGTGATAATGCAGTCAATGCGCGCTGAAACGCGCTTCTTGAGTGTTTGAGGCTTAGTCTGTAATCTTTACTTGTACACTGATGTACAGTTTTAGCAAACAGAAAAGACAGCTCATCTATCGTACGCTGAACCACTTCTAATGACTGAAACCAAAACTGTACCTCATGAGTGTACCAGCTAAAGACTTCACCTAAACCGAGCACGGTGGCTGTTTAGTTTTTTTGTTGTTAGTATGTTGGTAGTGTTTGCAGTCCGCTTTATGTCCTGTAAACAGAAACTAGACTTTTTAGACTGTATATGTATTTCATCCTCTACAATTACACATTTACGTTTCAGTGCTAGCGTTTTGGTATTATCTGAGATAGTACTGGGTGGTCACAAGGCTGATGGATGTGTTGGTGTTATATTTGCTGACTTACAGGTTGATATAGTGTTTGAGTTTGTGAAAACTGTGGCGGTTGATGTCGATGCCTGTTTGGTGTCACGTGGAAATTCATAGATGTCATGTAGTTCATCAGAATTATTTTTTCTTAATAGGCTTGAAACTGTGTAAAATAAAACAGACAGTCATATTCCAGTAGACAGAAATGATTTCCCTTAACCCAATGAGCGTTAGCGGGGATGGGGGTAAGCTACACATGACGCTCATAACGCGAAACAGCTGGTGTGGATTATTACTTTGAGTTGGTGGCTTTGTGCTTGTGTTTTTGCGCGCTGTTTGTTGATGAGTGCGGGGACCTACGGATTACCAATGCTGGTTTTACCAGTTATATTGTCACCGACGTTATCTGGACTTTTATCACTTTCAACGATTTTTAATGCTGAAAGAGCATAAAAGATTATCAGATGCATACCTAACAATGTTGTACATAGGCTTCTTTGTTGCAAAACTATGGGTTATAAATGAACAATGTTTATTTAATTTTGTTTGTTTGTTTCTAACTATTCACCTGTATTTAGTGTTGATCGGCGTGATAATCTGTACGGGGGCCGCACAAATGCTATTAAGCTGTACCACAAAGTGGTGCCCGGTGAGACCATCCACTACTATGATTTCACCAGCCTATACCCATTTGTCAACAAAACTAAAACATGCCCCAAAGGTCATCCTGTAATTATTCATGATAAATGTAAGTCCTTTGACACATACTTTGGCATTCCTAAAGTAAAAATCTATCCCCCTAGAGGCTTATTTTTTCCTGTCCTGTCTGTTAAATTGAATAACAAGCTTCTATTCACATTATGCCGCACGTGCACTGTCAACAGTCAGTCAAGATCTTGCGAGCATACTGATGAAGAGTGAGCGTTGTCAGGTACATGGTGTACAGTTGAAATTCAACTAACCTAAACACAGGGACACCAGGGTGATATGCTTATATACACACCACAGTCTGATCTCCTACACACAGGGACACCAGGGTGATACACTTATATACACACACCATACAGTCTGATCTCCTAAACACAGGGACACCAGGGTGATACACTTATATACACACACCACACAGTCTGATCTCCTAAACACAGGGACACCAGGGTGATACACTTATATACACACCACAGTCTGATCTCGTAAACACAGGGACACCAGGGTGATACACTTCTATACACAGCACACAGTCTGATCTCCTAAACACAGGGACACCAGGGTGATACACTTATATACACACCACACAGTCTGATCTCCTAAACACAGGGACACCAGGGTGATACACTTATATACATACTACACAGTCTGATCTCCTAAACACAGGGACACCGGCGTGATACACTTATATACACACCACACAGTCTGATCTCCTAAACACAGGGACACCAGGGTGATACACTTCTATACACAGCACACAGTCTGATCTCCTAAACACAGGGACACCAGGGTGATACACTTATATACACACCACACAGTCTGATCTCCTAAACACAGGGACACCAGGGTGATACACTTATATACATACTACACAGTCTGATCTCCTAAACACAGGGACACCGGCGTGATACACTTATATACACACCACACAGTCTGATCTCCTAAACACAGGGACACCAGGGTGATACACTTCTATACACAGCACACAGTCTGATCTCCTAAACACAGGGACACCAGGGTGATACACTTATATACACACCACACAGTCTGATCTCCTAAACACAGGGACACCAGGGTGATACACTTATATACATACTACACAGTCTGATCTCCTAAACACAGGGACACCGGCGTGATACACTTATATACACACCACACAGTCTGGTCTACTAAACACAGGGACACCAGGGTGATACACTTCTATACACACCACACAATCTGAGCTCCTGAACACAGGGACACCAGGGTGATACACTTCTATACACACCACAGTCTGATCTCCTAAACACAGGGACACCAGGGTGATACACTTATATACACACCACACAGTCTGATCTCCTAAACACAGGGACACCAGGGTGATACACTTCTATACACACCACACAGTCTGATCTCCTAAACACAGGGACACCAGGGTGATACACTTATATACACACCACACAGTCTAATCTCCTACACACAGGGACACCAGGGTGATACACTTATATACATACTACACAGTCTGATCTCCTAAACACAGGGACACCGGCGTGATACACTTATATACACACCACACAGTCTGATCTACTAAACACAGGGACACCAGGGTGATACACTTCTATACACACCACACAATCTGAGCTCCTAAACACAGGGACACCAGGGTGATACACTTCTATACACACAGCACAAACTGATCTCCTAAACACAGGGGCAACAGGGTGATACACTTCTATACACACCACACAAACTGATCTCCTAAACACAGGGGCACCAGGGTGATACACTTCTATACACACCACACAGTCTGATCTCCTAAACACAGGGACACCGGGGTGATACACTTATATACACACCACACAGTCTGATCTCCTAAACACAGGGACACCAGGGTGATACACTTCTTTACACACCACACAATCTGAGCTCCTAAACACAGGGACACCAGGGTGATACACTTCTGTACACACCGCACAGACTGATCTCCTAAACACAGGGACACCAGAGTGATACACTTATATACACCACACAGTCTGATCTCCTAAACACAGGGACACCAGGGTGATACACTTATATACACCACACAGTCTGATCTCCTAAACACAGGGATACCAGGGTGATACACTTATATACACACCACACAGTCTGATCTCCTAAACACATGGACACCAGGGTGATACACTTTTATACACACCACACAGTCTGATCTCCTAAACACAGGGACACCAGGGTGATACACTTCTATACACACCACAGAGTCTGATCTCCTGAACAAAGCGACACCAGGGTGGGAAAGAGGGACAGAGGAATTTCTGTCTCAAAGAGGGACACTTGAAATGTATGAAACCCCCAATATCTTTTAAAGAGGGACACTTGGGAGGTATGGACCCCTAATATCTCCTAAGAGGGACACTTGGGAGAGACAGACACCTAATATCGTCTAAAGAGGGATACTTGGGCGGTATAGAGCCCTAATACCTCCTAAAGAGGGACACTTGGGAGGGATTCTATACAGAAACACCACTTTGCCTGGGGACGAGCCATCTCTATCACTGTACACTAAATTTAGAGGAGAAGAGAACACAAGCTGATTTTCTAGTTTAAGTGGAATGCAGGTTGGGCCATTAGACATGTAATTAACTGTAACTGCCACCTAATTGTGTCAGACAAAGGGGCTCCCTGCATGAACTCTCTCACTGGGAAGACCTGGGGTCAGTGCTGTTGTCATAGTGATCCCATTGCAAACAGTGAGCCGTCTCTCTCTCTATAGAGAACATTGCTTGGAGTCTGTCCCATGCTTCCCTCTATGTACACCTCATTGTCTCTCCACTGGTGTCAGTGTATTTCACTATACCCCTGTTTTCTCCATCACAGCCCTTTCTCCTGTCTCTCGTTCCTGCGGTGTCATCGTACCATCACTGATTTCTGTGGACTATGGCCGTCCTCGGACATCACCTGCCTCTGATCCTGTGCCTCCTCATGGGGATGGGTGAGTACATGGCCTCTTACAGGGGCAATTCTACGTACTGCTTGAGAGCACAGAAGCCCCAGGTCTATTGCTATATCCCAGCTTGGGCCATGTAATTGCATCAGTCTCCTTTAAAAAGGACCTGTCACCAGACAAGTTCATTTTATTTTACTGAGAAATGACCTGTGCCTGTACATTATACTAGTACTAGCGTAAAAGCCCGTGTACAAGGGCCAAGGTCCGGATAATGTTAACCCTTTGAGTGCCAGAGGGGTGTGCAATTCGTTGCGAACCCCTCTGGTACTCAAAGGGTTAAGTGGCCGCTACCTCTCTGCTCCACGCAATGCAGTCTTGCGTTGCCTCATTCGCGCGATGCAATCATGCCCAGTAAAGGCTGCCGAACGCGGGCACTGCACATGACTGCATCGTGACAAACATCCTAGCAAATTATAATATAGGATGTTCCTGTAATATAAATCAATTAATCTTTACATGCTGCTGGCACAGGCCGGCACTGTATTCTAATTCACTCACAGTATGCTAATTCCTTCTGTTACAGGCCAAACTTACCCCTCGCTGAGCTAATAGACCCCCCCCCCCCCCCAGTGTGGACTCTGCCTTCATTTATCCATGTTTATAAAAAGCTAAAGTTATTCTGGAGTAAACCAAAAACACCATACGGGACAAATTAACATTCCTAATTTTCCATGGATTTGAATAGAGATTTTTAACCCCTTGAATGCTAGAGAGGTCTCCCAATGCATTGGAGACCTCTCTAGCATTCAGTGAGTTATAAGCCCAATTAAATGTAATAGGAAGTTCCATTTGCCCCCTATGGGGCAGTTGGTTTAGTTCAGAATAAACCCACTAGTAGATATGGGCCACTGTCACGCAAACTAATTATCTTACAGGCAAATTACTAATACATCATCCTATATAATAATTCGCTAAATCGTGTGTAATGCCCGACATGCGCAGTAGAGACTGCCCGCACCGCGGCTGATACAGAGCTGGGCGCTCCAAAGGAGTAACAGCAGTGGCGCGGGCAGTCTCCAC
Organism: Rhinophrynus dorsalis; assembly: GCA_037306005.1. NCBI lineage: Eukaryota > Metazoa > Chordata > Amphibia > Anura > Rhinophrynidae > Rhinophrynus > Rhinophrynus dorsalis. The sequence continues at coordinate 7,291,471 of CM074725.1, read as the reverse complement.
TGTGTGTGACTGCCCCGCGACCAGCTGCCAGAGGCACTGTGACCCGTGTAACGGGCTTTTCAACTAGTAGAGGAATATTTTACTTTAACCCCTTAAGGACCGATGACGGTTGTGGCATGTCAAGGAATTCTTCTGCACTCCGCTCTGCCATCCCAGAATAGTATGAGCAAATCTAAAACTCAGTGGTTCTTAACGGCTGCCCGTGCGCTATATTGGGTGGTCGTTAAGGGGTTAACTGAACGTATCCACTTGAATTGATCTGCGTGTAGTCACGCTGGGATACCTCACAACCCTGCTCTGTTAGCGGTCCTTGGGGACAGTGGTTTCTACCTCAGTCTGTAGAGCGGTAGGTAACCTTTTCCTGTGTTGGTGACTGTATTCCCGTCATCCAAACAGACAACTAAACTTTCTGTAAAACAACAGAATCCCCTACACGTAATGGTGAAATCCAGAAGCACAGTGCATTGCTATGCATCAGAGACACCTCTGAAATTCAAGGGGTTAAAATCGTTGATGTACTAAGAAAAAATAGTACAATTGTGGGTCAAATCAATTGTATCATATGGGATTTAAACAGTCCCACAATTCCCATTAATTTAAATGGGCTTTTCACATTTTTTTTTAGTGTATTAGGGGCCAAGAACACAAAGCAAGGCATCCTTTTAAGTCAATTGGCCTGTTAATTCTCCTGCTGTAACATAGCAACACAGTAAAACAGTAACAGAGTAACACAGTAATACAGTAACATTGTAACACAGTAACATAGTAACACAGTAACATAGTAACACAGTAACATAGTAATACAGTAATATAGTAACACAGTAACACAGTAATATAGTAATACAGTAACATAGTAACATAGTAACACAGTAACATTGTAACACAGTAACATAGTAACACAGTAACATAGTAACACAGTAACATAGTAATACAGTAATATAGTAACACAGTAACACAGTAATATAGTAATACAGTAACATAGTAACATAGTAACACAGTAACATTGTAACACAGTAACATAGTAACACAGTAACATAGTAACACAGTAACATAGTAAAACAGTAACATAGTAACATAGTAACACAGTAACATTGTAACACAGTAACATAGTAACACAGTAACATAGTAACACAGTAATATAGTAATACAGTAACATAGTAACACAGTAATATAGTAACACAGTAACATAGTAACACAGTAACATAGTAACACAGTAACATAGTAATACAGTAATATAGTAACATAGTAACACAGTAACATAGTAATACAGTAACATAGTAACATAGTAACACAGTAACATTGTAACACAGTAACATAGTAACACAGTAACATAGTAACACAGTAACATAGTAAAACAGTAACATAGTAACATAGTAACACAGTAACATTGTAACACAGTAACATAGTAACACAGTAACATAGTAACACAGTAACATAGTAATACAGTAACATAGTAACATAGTAACATTGTAACACAGTAACATTGTAACACAGTAACATAGTAACACAGTAACATAGTAACATAGTAACATAGTAATACAGTAACATAGTAACATAGTAACACAGTAACATAGTAACACAGTAACATAGTAATACAGTAACATAGTAACACAGTAACACAGTAACATAGTAACACAGTAATATAGTAACATAGTAACACAGTAATATAGTAACACAGTAACACAGTAACATAGTAATACAGTAATATAGTAACATAGTAACACAGTAATATAGTGACACAGTAACACAGTAACATAGTAATACAGTAACATAGTAACACAGTAACACAGTAATATAGTAACATAGTAACACAGTAACATAGTAACACAGTAACACAGTAACATAGTAATACAGTAACATAGTAACACAATAACACAGTAACATAGTAACACAGTAATATAGTAACACAATAACATAGTAACACAGTAACATAGTAACACAGTAACATAGTAACACAGTAACATAGTAATACAGAAACATAGTAACACAGTAACACAGTAACATACTAATACAGAAACATAGTAACACAGTGACACAGTAACATAGTAACATAATAACACAGTAGCACAGTAACATAGTAACACAGTGACACAGTAATACAGTAATATAGTAACACAATAACATAGTAACACAGTAACATAGTAACACAGTAACATAGTAACACAGTAACATAGTAATACAGAAACATAGTAACACAGTAACATAGTAATACAGAAACATAGTAACACAGTGACACAGTAACATAGTAACATAATAACACAGTAGCACAGTAACATAGTAACACAGTGACACAGTAATACAGAAACATAGTAACATAGTAATACTGTAACATAGTAACATAGTAACACAGTAACATAGTAACACAGTAACATAGTAATACAGTAACATAGTAATATAGTAACACAGTAATACAGAAACATAGTAACACAGTAACACAGTAATATAGTAACATAGTAACACAGTAACATAGTAACACAGTAATACAGAAACATAGTAACATAGTAATACTGTAACATAGTAACACAGTAACATAGTAACATAGTAACACAGTAACATAGTAACACATAGTAATACTGTAACATAGTAACACAGTAATATAGTAACACAGTAACATAGTAATACTGTAACATAGTAATACAGTAACATAATAATACAGTAACATAGTAACATAGTAACACAGTAACATAGTAATACAGTAACATAGTTAATGAATCTAAAAACACGTGTCCATCAAGTTCAGCCCACACCATAACACGACTGCTGATCCAGGGGAAGGCAAATAAAAACCCCTCTGAAGCCATTCCCAATTAAAAGGGTTAAAATTTCATTCCAGACTCCAAAAGGCAATCAGATATTTCCCTGGACCAACATCCTATTTGCAAACACAGAGTCCACAGGCAAATAATTCTACGAACTTAATGACCTTACATTAAAAAAATCCCTGCCTTTTTTTCTTAAGAGGCTTTCATCTACTACTCTTAATGGATGACATTCTGTTCTTAGCTCAGCTCTTTGTGTAAATAATATATTGGATAGTCATTTGTATTTACCTTGAATATAAGTGTAAATGGTAATCATATCTCCCCTTACACGTCTCTTCTCTAATATAAGTGTAAATGGTAATCATATCCCCCTTACACGTCTCTTCTCTAATATATGTGTAAATGGTATCATATCACTCCTTACACCTCTCTTCTCTAATATAAGTGTAAATGGTAATCATATCACCCCTTACACCTCTCTTCTCTAATATATGTGTAAATGGTAATCATATCATCCCTTACATGTCTCTTCTCTAATATAAGTGTAAATGGTAATCATATCTCCCCTTACACCTCTCTTCTCTAATATAAGTGTAAATGGTAATCATATCGCCCCTTACACGTCTCTTCTCTAATATAAGTGTAAATAGTAACCATATCACCCCTTACACGTCTCTTCTCTAATATAAGTGTAAATGGTAATCATATCACCCCTTACACCTCTCTTGTCTAATATAAGTGTAAATGGTAATCATATCACCCCTTACACCTCTCTTCTCTAATATAAGTGTAAATGGTAATCATATCTCCCCTTACACCTCTCTTCTCTAATATAAGTGTAAATGGTATCATATCACCCCTTACACCTCTCTTCTCTAATATAAGTGTAAATGGTATCATATCACCCCTTACACGTCTCTTCTCTAATATAAGTGTAAATGGTAATCATATCACCCCTTACACGTCTCTTCTCTAATATAAGTGTAAATGGTAATCATATCACTCCTTACACCTCTCTTCTCTAATATAAGTGTAAATGGTAATCATATCTCCCCTTACACCTCTCTTCTCTAATATAAGTGTAAATGGTAATCGTATCACCCCTTACACGTCTCTTCTCTAATATAAGTGTAAATGGTAATCATATCACCCCTTACACCTCTCTTCTCTAATATAAGTGCAAATGGTATCATATCACTCCTTACACCTCTCTTCTCTAATATAAGTGTAAATGGTAATCATATCACCCCTTACACCTCTCTTCTCTAATATATGTGTAAATGGTAATCATATCACCCCTTACACCTCTCTTCTCTAATATATGTGTAAATGGTAATCATATCCCCCCTTACACCTCTCTTCTCTAATATAAGTGTAAATGGTAATCATATCACCCCTTACACCTCTCTTCTCTAATATAAGTGTAAATGGTAATCATATCACCCCTTACATCTCTCTTCTCTAATATAAGTGTAAATAGTAATCATATCACCCCTTACACGTCTCTTCTCTAATATAAATGTAAATAGTAATCATATCACCCCTTACACCTCTCTTCTCTAATATATGTGTAAATGGTAATCATATCACCCCTTACACCTCTCTTCTCTAATATATGTGTAAATGGTAATCATATCCCCCCTTACACCTCTCTTCTCTAATATAAGTGTAAATGGTAATCATATCACCCCTTACACCTCTCTTCTCTAATATAAGTGTAAATGGTAATCATATCACCCCTTACATCTCTCTTCTCTAATATAAGTGTAAATGGTAATCATATCACCACTTATACGTCTCTTCTCTAATAAGTGTAAATGGTAATCATATCCCCCTTACACCTCTCTTCTCTGATATAAGTGTAAATGGTAATCATATCCCCCCTTACACCTCTCTTCTCTAATAGAAGTGTAAATGGTAATCATATCACCCCTTACACCTCTCTTCTCTAATATAAGTGTAAATGGTAATCATATCACCCCTTACACCTCTCTTCTCTAATATAAGTGTAAATGGTAATCATATCACCCCTTACACCTCTCTTCTCTAATATAAGTGTAAATGGTAATCATATCACCCCTTACACGTCTCTTCTCTAATATAAGTGTAAATGGTAATCATATCATCCCTTACACCTCTCTTCTCTAATATATGTGTAAATGGTGATCATATCACCCCTTACACCTCTCTTCTCTAATATAAGTGTAAAGGTAATCATATCACCCCTTACACCTCTCTTCTCTAATATAAGTGTAAATGGTGATCATATCACCCCTTACACGTCTCTTCTCTAATATAAGTGTAAATGGTGATCATATCACCCCTTACACGTCTCTTCTCTAATATAAGTGTAAATGGTGATCATATCACCCCTTACACCTCTCTTCTCTAATATAAGTGTAAATGGTAATCATATCACCCCTTACACCTCTCTTCTCTAATATAAGTGTATATGGTAATCATATCTCCCCTTACACCTCTCTTCTCTAATATAAGTGTAAATGGTAATCATATCTCTCCTTACACCTCTCTTCTCTAATATAAGTGTAAATGGTAATCATATCTCCCCTTACACCTCTCTTCTCTAATATAAGTGTAAATGGTAATCATATCTCCCCTTACACCTCTCTTCTCTAATATAAGTGTAAATGGTGATCATATCACCCCTTACACGTCTCTTCTCTAATATAAGTGTAAATGGTAATCATATCACCCCTTACACCTCTCTTCTCTAATATATGTGTAAATGGTAATCATATCTCCCCTTACACCTCTCTTCTCTAATATAAGTGTAAATAGTAATCATATCCCCCTTACACCTCTCTTCTCTAATATAAGTGTAAATGGTAATCATATCACCCCTTACACGTCTCTTCTCTAAGTGTAAATGGTGATAATATCACCCATTACACCTCTCTTCTCTAATATAAGTGTAAATGGTATCATATCACCCCTTACACCTCTCTTCTCTAATATAAGTGTAAATGGTAATCATATCACCCCTTACATGTCTCTTCTCTAATATAAGTGTAAATGGTAATCATATCACCCCTACACGTCTCTTCTCTAATATAAGTGTAAATGGTAATCATATCTCCCCTTACACCTCTCTTCTCTAATATAAGTGTAAATGGTAATCATATAACCCCTTACACCTCTCTTCTCTAATATAAGTGTAAATGGTAATCATATCTCCCCTTACACCTCTCTTCTCTAATATAAGTGTAAATGGTATCATATCACCCCTACACGGCTCTTCTCTAATATAAGTGTAAATGGTATCATATCACCCCTTACACGTCTCTTCTCTAATATAAGTGTAAATGGTAATCATATCACCCCTTACACGTCTCTTCTCTAATATAAGTGTAAATGGTAATCATATCACTCCTTACACCTCTCTTCTCTAATATAAGTGTAAATGGTAATCATATCTCCCCTTACACCTCTCTTCTCTAATATAAGTGTAAATGGTAATCGTATCACCCCTTACACGTCTCTTCTCTAATATAAGTGTAAATGGTAATCATATCACCCCTTACACCTCTCTTCTCTAATATAAGTGCAAATGGTATTATATCACTCCTTACACCTCTCTTCTCTAATATAAGTGTAAATAGTAATCATATCTCCCCTTACACCTCTCTTTTCTAATATAAGTGTAAATGGTAATCATATCTCCCCTTACACCTCTCTTCTCTAATATAAGTGTAAATGGTATCATATCACCCCTACACGGCTCTTCTCTAATATAAGTGTAAATGGTATCATATCACCCCTTACACGTCTCTTCTCTAATATAAGTGTAAATGGTAATCATATCACCCCTTACACGTCTCTTCTCTAATATAAGTGTAAATGGTAATCATATCACTCCTTACACCTCTCTTCTCTAATATAAGTGTAAATGGTAATCATATCTCCCCTTACACCTCTCTTCTCTAATATAAGTGTAAATGGTAATCGTATCACCCCTTACACGTCTCTTCTCTAATATAAGTGTAAATGGTAATCATATCACCCCTTACACCTCTCTTCTCTAATATAAGTGCAAATGGTATTATATCACTCCTTACACCTCTCTTCTCTAATATAAGTGTAAATGGTAATCATATCACCCCTTACACCTCTCTTCTCTAATATATGTGTAAATGGTAATCATATCACCCCTTACACCTCTCTTCTCTAATATATGTGTAAATGGTAATCATATCCCCCCTTACACCTCTCTTCTCTAATATAAGTGTAAATGGTAATCATATCACCCCTTACATCTCTCTTCTCTAATATAAGTGTAAATGGTAATCATCTCACCACTTATACGTCTCTTCTCTAATAAGTGTAAATGGTAATCATATCCCCCTTACACCTCTCTTCTCTGATATAAGTGTAAATGGTAATCATATCCCCCCTTACACCTCTCTTCTCTAATAGAAGTGTAAATGGTAATCATATCACCCCTTACACCTCTCTTCTCTAATATAAGTGTAAATGGTAATCATATCACCCCTTACACCTCTCTTCTCTAATATAAGTGTAAATGGTAATCATATCACCCCTTACACCTCTCTTCTCTAATATAAGTGTAAATGGTAATCATATCACCCCTTACACGTCTCTTCTCTAATATAAGTGTAAATGGTAATCATATCATCCCTTACACCTCTCTTCTCTAATATATGTGTAAATGGTGATCATATCACCCCTTACACCTCTCTTCTCTAATATAAGTGTAAAGGTAATCATATCACCCCTTACACCTCTCTTCTCTAATATAAGTGTAAATGGTGATCATATCACCCCTTACACGTCTCTTCTCTAATATAAGTGTAAATGGTGATCATATCACCCCTTACACGTCTCTTCTCTAATATAAGTGTAAATGGTGATCATATCACCCCTTACACCTCTCTTCTCTAATATAAGTGTAAATGGTAATCATATCACCCCTTACACCTCTCTTCTCTAATATAAGTGTATATGGTAATCATATCTCCCCTTACACCTCTCTTCTCTAATATAAGTGTAAATGGTAATCATATCTCCCCTTACACCTCTCTTCTCTAATATAAGTGTAAATGGTAATCATATCTCCCCTTACACCTCTCTTCTCTAATATAAGTGTAAATGGTAATCATATCTCCCCTTACACCTCTCTTCTCTAATATAAGTGTAAATGGTGATCATATCACCCCTTACATGTCTCTTCTCTAATATAAGTGTAAATGGTAATCATATCACCCCTTACACCTCTCTTCTCTAATATATGTGTAAATGGTAATCATATCTCCCCTTACACCTCTCTTCTCTAATATAAGTGTAAATAGTAATCATATCCCCCTTACACCTCTCTTCTCTAATATAAGTGTAAATGGTAATCATATCCCCCTTACACGTCTCTTCTCTAATATATATGTGTAAATGGTAATCATATCTCCCCTTACACCTCTCTTCTCTAATATAAGTGTAAATGGTAATCATATCACCCCTTACACGTCTCTTCTCTAAGTGTAAATGGTGATAATATCACCCATTACACCTCTCTTCTCTAATATAAGTGTAAATGGTATCATATCACCCCTTACACCTCTCTTCTCTAATATAAGTGTAAATGGTAATCATATCACCCCTTACATGTCTCTTCTCTAATATAAGTGTAAATGGTAATCATATCACCCCTACACGTCTCTTCTCTAATATAAGTGTAAATGGTAATCATATCTCCCCTTACACCTCTCTTCTCTAATATAAGTGTAAATGGTAATCATATAACCCCTTACACCTCTCTTCTCTAATATAAGTGTAAATGGTAATCATATCTCCCCTTACACCTCTCTTCTCTAATATAAGTGTAAATGGTAATCATATCTCCCCTTACACCTCTCTTTTCTAATATAAGTGTAAATGGTAATCATATCTCCCCTTACACCTCTCTTCTCTAATATAAGTGTAAATGGTATCATATCACCCCTACACAGCTCTTCTCTAATATAAGTGTAAATGGTATCATATAACCCCTTACACCTCTCTTCTCTAATATAAGTGTAAATGGTAATCATATCACCCCTTACACCTCTCTTCTCTAATATAAGTGTAAATGGTAATCATATCACCCCTTACACGTCTCTTCTCTAATATAAGTGTAAATGGTAATGATATCACCCCTTAGACGTCTCTTCTCTAATATAAGTGTAAATGGTAATCATATCTCCCCTTACACGTCTCTTCTCTAATATAAGTGTAAATGGTAATCATATCACCCCTTACACCTCTCTTCTCTAATATAAGTGTAAATAGTAATCATATCTCCCTTACACTTCTCTTCTCTAATATAAGTGTAAATGGTAATCATATCAACCCTTACACTTCTCTTCTCTAATATAAGTGTAAATGGTAATCATATCAACCCTTACACCTCTCTTCTCTAATATAAGTGTAAATGGTAATCATATCACCCCTACACGTCTCTTCTCTAATATAAGTGTAAATGGTAATCATATCACCCCTTACACCTCTCTTCTCTAATATAAGTGTAAATGGTAATCATATAACCCCCTTACGCGTCTCTTCTCTAATATAAGTGTAAATAGTAATCATATCACTCCTTACACGTCTCTTCTCTAATATAAGTGTAAATGGTAATCATATCACCCCTTACACCTCTCTTCTCTAATGTAAGTGTAAATGGTATCATATCACCCCTTACACGTCTCTTCTCTAATATAAGTGTAAATGGTAATCATATCACCCCTACACGTCTCTTCTCTAATATAAGTGTAAATGGTAATCATATCACCCCTTACACCTCTCTTCTCTAATATAAGTGTAAATGGTAATCATATAACCCCCTTACACGTCTCTTCTCTAATATAAGTGTAAATAGTAATCATATCACCCCTTACACCTCTCTTCTCTAATATAAGTGTAAATGGTATCATATCACCCCTTACACGTCTCTTCTCTAATATAAGTGTAAATAGTAATCATATCACTCCTTACACGTCTCTTCTCTAATATAAGTGTAAATGGTAATCATATCACCCCTTACACCTCTCTTCCCTAATATAAGTGTAAATGGTATCATATCACCCCTTACACGTCTCTTCTCTAATATAAGTGTAAATGGTAATCATATCACCCCTTACACGTCTCTTCTCTAATATAAGTGTAAATGGTAATCATATCACCCCTTACACGTCTCTTCTCTAATATAAGTGTAAATGGTAATCATATCACCCCTTACACCTCTCTTCTCTAATATATGTGTAAATGGTAATCATATCTCCCCTTACATGTCTCTTCTCTAATATAAGTGTAAATGGTAATCATATCACCCCTTACACCTCTCTTCTCTAATATAAGTGTAAATAGTAATCATATCACCCCTTACACCTCTCTTCTCTAATATAAGTGTAAATGGTAATCATATCACCCCTTACACCTCTCATCTCTAATATAAGTGTAAATGGTATCATATCACCCCTTACACATCTCTTCTCTAATATAAGTGTAAATGGTAATCACATCACCCCTTACACCTCTCTTCCCTAATATAAGTGTAAATGGTATCATATCCCCCTTACACGTCTCTTCTCTAATATAAGTGTAAATGGTAATCATATCTCCCCTTACACGTCTCTTCTCTAATATAAGTGTAAATGGTAATCATATCTCCCCTTACACGTCTCTTCTCTAATATAAGTGTAAATGGTAATCATATCACCACTTACACCTCTGTTCCCTAATATAAGTGTAAATGGTATCATATCACCCCTTACACGTCTCTTCTCTAATATAAGTGTAAATGGTAATCATATCTCCCCTTACACGTCTCTTCTCTAATATAAGTGTAAATGGTAATCATATCTCCCCTTACACGTCTCTTCTCTAATGTAAATAAACCCAGTTTGGCTAGTCTCTCTTTATAACTCAGATCCTCCAGTCCCTGTATCAGTCTTTGTTGCACATCTCTGCACAGTTTCCAGTTCATCAATGTTTTGTTTTTTTTTTTAGAACTGGCGCCCAAAATTGTACTCCATATTCTAGATGAGGTTTTATCAAGGATCCAAGTGACCAAATGTGCAATCTGCTCCTCAATGGCATTAACCCTTTCAGTGTCATAGGGGTATGCAACACATTGGCTTTTTACCTTTTGCTCTGAATTGTGATCCTCCTCCTCTTTCTGTTCAAGAGGGTGGGAGAGGGGTGCATTCATCTCCTGGGGCGGTAGGTGGAGAAAGTGACATTTTACACACTCTGTGTCATCTTGTATTTCTTGTTCGATTTCTGCTTGCTTTTATATCAACACATACCTTCCATTCCTGCCAACTCAGTTATTATCCCCAAAAAAACAATCAAGGAATCAGCTATCAGCTATCTGCTATCTGCCTAGGCGAAGTGTAGAAAACCAGGGAAGGAAATTACCAATTTACCAATCCATGGGATTAGTAAACTGCATCACATTATTTATTTGTTTATTTGTTGTGAAAAATATGTGACAGTCTATAACAGAGGTTCTCAGCCCGTGCCCTCAGTGGTCACTAACAGGCCAGGACTTAGGAATTTCCCTGCTAGAACACAAGTGTGTTGATCAGAGGCTCATTTGTATTGATTAACTCACCTGTGCTCTTAAAAGGAAATTCTAAAATCCTGGCCTGTTAGTAGCCACTGAGGGCACGGGGTGAGAACCATTGGTCTATAGTATTTTAGGTTAGGGGAATTTTATCAAATGAATTGAGCTATCCCAGGTAGTTAGAGTTAAAAGCTGACTTACCTTTAATAGGTCATGTTATTGGGAAACAGTTCATGACATATTGTGGTTTACTCCAAGAAGTGTCTCAGGTATTACTACAGTAACAATAAAACAGTAAAATTTACCTCCCCAAGCTTATATTATCACCCGTAGAACATTTTTTTATGTAACACCATAAATATATTTTTTTATTGCCATATAGTATAAATGATTGGAATATAAATATTGTATCAGTAACATCGTCAAAGAAACAATTATCATAAAATTAAAGGACTTGGATTTTTCCACGCTATATAATACATTTTCCTTTCTTCTTGTAAAACTAATCCAACACTTGTTTTATACAGGATAAGATTTGATCATTTAATAATTCAGTTTGTGTTATGTGTCTCATAACTAATAACAGTTTAGTTAAATATTCCTCTCCCTCTTCACCCATAACCTCAAATCCCTTAATCTCACGGCTCTCCAGTCCTCCCTGGCTACTGGACTTTCATCTGTTCCCATTAATTGTAACACTAACATCCTTGTCAAAACACACAACTCAGTCCTATCCTCCTCTCTGAACCTGCATGTGCCTCTCTCTCTCCGATCCACTCGCAGAACTAACCCGCGGCCGTGGCTTAATAAAGACACCAACTTCCTCCGCTCCTGTACCCGTTCAGCTGAACGACTGTAGAGAAAGTCTGGTTCCCTGGCAGACTTTCTCCACTACAGGTTCCTCCTTTCCTGCTTTAACTCTTCTCTGTCCCTCGCCAAAAAACTTTACTTTTCACAACTTATCAACACTCATAAATCCAACCCCCAACACCTTTTCTCTTCCTTTGACTCCCTCCTCCACCCTCCATCTGCTTCCCCCGCAAACTCCATACAGCCACAAGACTTTGCTGACCACTTCAAAGCCAAGGTGGACTCCATCCGGGATAATATACCACCCTGTATATCCCCTCCTAGACTCCCTCGTTACCCTCCTGGCACTCTGGACTCTTTTTCACTGGTCACGGAGGAGGAACTGACTAACCTGCTATCCTCCGCTACATCCACTACATGCTCACTTGATCCAGTCCCCTCTCACCTCATCCAGCCCCTCTCCCCCACACTAATCCCTATCCTATTCCAAATCTTTAACTCCTCCTTTGCCAATGCTACCTTTCCTGATGACTTCAAACATGCCTTAGTAACATCCATCCTCAAGAACAACTCTTCTGACAGTAACACCCCCTCTAGCTATCGACCCATGTCTCTTCTGCCTTTTGCCTCTAAACTCTTGGAATGCCTTGCCTACTCAGGCCTGCTTGACTTCCTTCACACGCATGACCTGCTGGACCCTTTAAAATCAGGATTTCACACTGCTCACTCCACTGAAACTGCTTTTACAAGAGTGGTCAGTGAGCGTCACATTGACAAATCTCAAAGTCACTATTCAATACTTATCCTGCTTGATCTCTCAGCAGGTTTTGACACTGTTGATCATGCTCTTCTCCTCCGCATTCTTCACTCCTTAGGAATCTGTAACACAGCACTGGACTGGCTCTCCTCTTATCTATCTAACAGATCCTTCAGTGTCTCCTCTGCCACCTCTTCATCCTCTCCCGTCCAACACTCTGTTGGGGTTCCTCAAGGATCAGTTCTAGGACCGCTTCTGTTTTCTCTTTACACAGTAACACTTGGTGATCTTATTAACTCATTTGGTCTCAAATATCACCTCTATGCAGATGACACCCAGATTTACTTACCTGTCGGTCAACTGACTTCTGATATCCAGGGTAAAGTCACAGATTGCCTCTCGGCTATCTCAGACTGGATGACTCATAGGCACCTCAAACTCAATATGTCTAAAACTAAGCTACTCCTCATTCCACCTAGGCCTGGCCCTATTGCGCCCTTCCAGGTGACTGTAAATGGCACTACCATAAATCCAGTATCAGAAGCGCAGTGTCTAGGGGTGATAATTGACACATCTCTCTCATTCTCCCCTCATATTAATGTCATTGCTAAATCGCTTTTTTTTGCGTAACATTGCTAAAATCTGTCCCTTCCTCTGTTCATCCACAGCTAAAATTCTTCTACACGCAATCATCCTCTCCAGCATGGACTATTGCAACATTCTTCTGTCTGGCATTCCTGCTTCCCATCTCCATCCACTTCAATCTATACAGAATGCTGCAGCACAAATTACTCTTCTGTCACCTAGGTTTGTCCCTGCTCCACTCCTCCTCAAATCTCTCCAATGGCTGCCTATCAAACTCCGGATATATTACAAAATCTTACTTCTCTCTTTCAAGACACTTCTCTCCTTTACTCCTTCTTACATTTCCACTCTCATCTCCCATTATACCCCATCCCGACACTTACGTTCAGCCAATGACTGTCTTCTCTCAGCTCCTTTTGTCTCTACAGTCCTGTCACGTATCAAACCTTTTTCTCTCGTTGCTCCGTATCTATGGAATGCTCTGCCATCCAACCTGCACCACTGCACCTCTCTGATAACATTCAAATCTCACTTGAAAACGCACCTCATGGATAAAATCTCAACATGCTAGAAGGCACTGATGTCGTACAATGAACACTCGTATAAACTATTTACATTACTGATGTCCTCTAACATCATCAGAACTAGCACTGTATTCAGCACTTGACCCTTATGTACTATGTATGTCTCCCGTTACCACTTTAGATTGTAAGCTTTCGGGCAGGGACCTCGCACCCAATGTTTCACTCTACAAAGCACCTGTAACCCTGTATTGTTTAAACCCTGAAATTGTAAAGAGCTGCGTACACCTGTGGCGTTATATAAATAAACATATTCATTCATTATATAATTATTTTATTACAACTCAGTATATCTAAACAAGGCACTATGTCTTGTATTCTCATTTATTTTATACTTGTATGTATGTATATCTTTATTTATATGGCACCACACAGTTTGTTACAATAAATAAATGGAGATTAAATAAGTGTTGCAGCCACAGAAATAATAGGAGAGGTCCTTGCCCCAAGGGGCTTACATTCTAAATGGGTAACATGAAACAGACAGCAGGGTATGAAGGGGTCAGGTGCTGTGAGTTCAAATGCTGTGTGTCACAGTACCTTGTTTCCAGCGCCGCCACTTCACAACGCTCGGCGTCTTTCCATGCGTCATCTACAGGCAAGAGGCTTCAGAGTGAAGCAGGCCTCTATTTTATGCCATGCTTCCTGTAGTCTCCTCCTACCTACTTCCTTCCTCTGAGCCTGCTCCTCCTACCTACTTCCTGTGGAGGGATTTAAAAGGCAGACTGAGTCCTGACTCAGTCATCCTTACGTTGGTGTTCTGAGAAGTTCGTTATCTAGTATTCCTGATTCCTGTGTATGATCCGGCTTGTCTGACCATCCATTCTGGTGTTGACCCATGGCTCTGTCTGACTATTTTCCTTGTGCTTTCTGATTTGGCTCAAATATCCTTTCTGGTGCAAACCTGTGGCTCTTGCTGACTACCTGCTCCGTGTATGACCTAGGCTTGTCTGACGACCCACTCTGGTGTTGATCTGGGGCTCTGTCCACTGCGCATCCAGCTTTCCATCGTTTCAGTGGATATCCTATCTGATGCAAACCTGTGGCTCTGGCTGAGTACCCGCTCGGTGTATGACTTTGGCTCGTCTGAATGTCTGTGACTGTATGATAATATTTTGAGATACTCTCATATTTCATTTGTTGTTATAGTTTTTATTATCATCAGATGAATAGTATAATAGGATTCGTACCACGGTGACAATAACAATGTGAGGACTTCGTTAGGACAAGTCAGGGACAAAGCATGTATGTTGTGATTAAATCTAAGAGTAGGTCTTTTTCTCAAATAACACCAAACATACACCACACATTGTATACCTGACAACGTGCTATCCCACTGAGTGATAAACCAGAATCAGCATCCCATCTTAGCTCACTTTGTAATGAAAACAGACAATTTTACTCAGCCCATTTCTTTAGAGTTATGTTAAGGAAAACATTCCTGGTTTGGCGTCATCATCAGAAAACATTTGTGCACATCAGGCTAGGGGCAGAAAGGCAAAAAATACCCTCATCTGATGCAACTGTGTATCTCTTTTCAGGAAAAGTATGGATTTGGGGTTATTTTGATGCTTTAGGATAATGAGGCAAATACAGTCAAGTTGATACCTTTATTGGCTAAATAAGCAACTGCTTAGTCGGCCAATAAAGGTATAAATTTGACTATATTTGCCTCCTGTATTTCTATGGCTAACACGGTACCGACTCTCATAGGGTAATGATGTCTACAGACTATGGGGTAGATGTAAAGGCAGATGTTAACATAGCCGGTAGGGCCAAAGTGAATACCAGCTGAAAAACTAATATGTCTAACGTGGTATTCAGAGGCCCCTATCAGCTAAAGTCACAAAGGACGCTAATCCACAGAAACGGTCTTGTGGCTAAACGTCTGTTTTCTGAGTTAAGTTCCCAAAACGTCGCTAGGAGCAGTGATATTGGGAACAGTAAAAAAACAATTAACTGTCGGTGCCTGACATACTGCCAAGAACCGATCGTTACCTAATCCTTGTTACACTTACCTGTCATCCACTGTCCTTCTGTCTTCTCTTCCACTGTCCTTCTGTCTTCTCTTCCTTCTGTCTTCTCTTATGTCTTCTCTTCCTTCTTCTATCTTCAGTCTTCTCTTCTGTCTTCTCTCCAGTCTTCTCTCCAGTCTTCTCTTCATTCTTCTCTTCAGTCTTCTCTCCAGTCTTCTCTTCAGTCTTCTCTCCAGTCTTCTCTTCAGTCTTCTCTTCATTCTTCTCTTCAGTCTTCTCTCCAGTCTTCTCTTCATTCTTCTCTTCAGTCTTCTCTTCAGTCTTCTCTTCATTCTTCTCTTCAGTCTTCTCTTCATTCTTCTCTTCAGTCTTCTCTTGTCTTCTTTCTTCTCAGTCTTCTTTCTTCTATCTTCTGTCCTTCTCTTCTGTCTTCTATCTTCTTTCTTCTATCTTCTGTCCTTCTCTTCTGTCTTCTCTTCAGTCTTCTCTTGTCTTCTTTCTTCTCAGTCTTCTTTCTTCTATCTTCTGTCCTTCTCTTCAGTCTTTTCTTCTGTCTGTAAAATAAAATCACAGTATAAATACCAAGTATGAATGAAGACATTGTTAACCCTTTGAGTGGCAGAGGAGTACGCAATGCATTTCAAAACAATGCGTTGTGTACCTCACTGGCACTCAGAGTGTTAAATATTATTGTGCCATGTAAATTTCTTAAATTAAATGCCTCCATTTAATGCCAAAATAAATAATAATGCCATGAATAAATAGGATACATATACACCGAAAGAAAAGTCATGCATAAACGCTAAGTAAAACTGCTTAGCTAAAATCTTCATGTCCCTGTCACTTGGAGCGGCCGCGAGGGTGGTGGAAGCGGTGGCACAGATGAAGAACACAGGCCCTCTCCCGCCCTGTATGGGCCGATGCCAGTAACACACTGAGGGCAGTGGAAGTGAGCCTGCCTTATATATGGGCAGACTCACTTCCATTTCCCTCACAGCCATTGGGTGGGATGTTCTTCACATTCCAGCCAATCAGATTGGAGCAGCTGTTCTTTAAACTGATTGGCTGGGAAATACCATTGGAAATTCTATACATTTTGGGTACTGGTGTACTCAGGAGAAATGTGGCATTTATATTTCATACTTTTTTGTTTTTTTACTCTAAGTTTGTTTTGAGATGTATAGTAATTTGTGACTAGTGTAAATTTCTTCGCGAAAAAACCCTATTTTTAACATTATTTCTTTGCTACACCATTTCATGTAGGAAAACACTTCAGCCATTTTTTGATTAATATGTTATTGTACTTTTAGTTATTGAGTGTTTTTAGTGTAGTTTTGCCATGAAACAACTGGAAAGTGGATTTTTAGTTCATAAAACTGAAAATACTCTTTTGAGTTCCTGGTAATTAGGGATGTATGGGCTGTCCACGTATGAATGTAAAATTACACATATTTCATATTTATTGTAGTTAGTGGGTTGAAATAATTTAATCTTTTACAACTCATATATTTGTTTTGCTATATAGTGTATAATATTAGCAAAATAAGTATTTTTTTATTTTTGTATTTATGACATCATAGCTTGTCCAACAATGTAATTTTTACTACACATGAGGAACAATGAAAAAGCTGAATTTGTTCTGAAACAATAAAATAATACAAAACAAAAAACAATATATAGATTCCATAAATAACTAGAATGCTTCCTCTAGGAATTTTACCCAAAACAGATGGATAGCAAAATGTTGAAAGTGTCTAGCCTCCTCGGACAACCGAATTCCCCAAGCTATCAGCACTCAAAGGAGTTAAGCCTCAATTATCTAAATCTTCACCATATCTCTCTCAAAAATTCTTAAAATAATTTTCCTTTCCCAGACCCTACCACCTTAAATTTAGGAAGCTATTCCATATATTAATCACCCTTTGTTAGGGACCAGGAACCAGACAGACACAAACATGTAAAATGCAAAACACCTTTATTAAAGTAACAAAAGCAAATAAAGCAAAATTGTGATCCAGAAGCATAAACCAAAAGACAAGCCGGGCCCAGGAACCAAGACAGGTACTCAGACAAGCCAGGGTCAGGAATATGGAGATCAGCGATGTCAGGAACAAGCCAGCAGTCAGGATCCAGAAAGGACATCAGAGGAAGCCAGGTCATGCACAGGAAATCAGGAACCCAGTAGAACATTCTTGCAGCCAGAATCAGACACAAGGGCAAAAGGAAGTGAGCCAAGCTGCTTTAAATACCCTGGATGGGGTTGGCTGATAACAGTCAGGTGAGTAACCATGGAAACTGAGAGGTCAAGGCAGTTCGCTAAGCATCATCTGAATCAGCCTGACAGGAGAAGTAAAGGCAGCGGTAATCAATAGCAGAACTCTAGAGTACCTCAGGCAGCAGTAGACAACAGCAGAGAAGAGCTATCACGGTGCCCGTGATTGCTGCATTTTCTTGTCTGTCACCAGTAGGGGGCTTCCATTGGCTGTCTGCCTTTAGCCCGCCTCATATTGCCTATTTAAACCTGGGTTGGGCACCCCTTGGTTGCCCTTTCGTGGTGTCTCTGACCACATTTGCTTTCACCATGTCCAGTAGTCATTTGGGCCTTTTTGCTGTGATCCTGAGTTCCTGATTGCATCTGGTTCCAGTGCCTCCTTTCTGCAGAGTTGTTCCAGTCCTGGTTCCGGCCTAGTCTCCTGAGGTTGCTGTTTCCTGCTGACCGTCTTCACTGCTGTTTCCTGACCCGGTTGTTCGTCCTGCTGGTTCCTGTTATCTCCTGGCCTGTCTCCTGTGTTCCTGGCGACCTTCTGCTCAGTCGCGTAGGCAACATTCCTTGTCAGTCCCAGCGTGCGGAGCTGGTTTGCTCCTAAGCTTTGTGGCTTTACGATTCCCTTGTTGGTCCCAGCGTGCGGACGCTGGATTACTCCAAAGCCTTGCGGCTATACGATTCACTGGTTGGTCCCAGCGTGCGGACGCTGGTTTGCTCTAAAGCCTTGCGGCTATATGATTCACTGGTTGGTCCCAGCGTGCGGACGCTGGTTTGCTCTAAAGCCTTGCGGCTATATGATTCACTGGTTGGTCCCATCGTGCGGACGCTGGTTTGCTCTAAAGCCTTGCGGCTATATGATACAGATTGTTAGTCCCAGCGTGCGGACGTTGGGTTACTCCAAAGCCTTGCGGCTATATGATTCCCTTGTTGGTCCCAGCGCGCGGACGCTGGTTTGCTCCAAAGCCTTGCGGCTATAAGATACATGTTGTTGGTCCCAGCGTGCGGACGCTGGTTTGCTCCAAAGCCTTATGGCTATACGATTATATTGTTAGTCCCAGCGTGTGGACATTGGGTTATTTCTAGCCTTGTGGCTACACGATTCCCTTGTTTGTCCCAGCGTGTGGACGCTGGTTTGGTCTAAAGTCTTAAGGCTACTCCGTGTCAGCAGATCCTTAAGTGTTGCTGACACTGAGCGCTGTCCAGTCCTAACAGCGGTGTTCTGGCCTTTCCTGTTGTGACAGGGTACCGTTTGCCTAGGTCTCTCCCTGATCTGGCTACTCACTGAGTTACTACTGTCATTGTCACCTGACAGCATTTGGGACCTTGTCCGACTCCACGTACCCTTGGGCTGCCTTGCCCGGTATTGGTAAGGCCGGTAGAACCTTGTACCTCAGTCCATCTGGAGGTTGCCTTACCCGGTATTGGCAAGGCCGGTAGAGCCTACACCATTGTGTTTACTTGGGCTGCCTTGCCCGGTATTGGTAAGGCCGGTAGAGCCTACACCGTTGTGGTTACTTGGGCTGCCTTGCCCGGAATTTCGTTAAGGCCGGTAGAACCTTGTACATTATTCCATCTGAAGGTTGCCTTACCCGGTATTGGCAAGGCCGGTAGAGCCTCTTACTCCTGATTACCCAGGCTGTCTTGCCCGGTATTTGGCAAGACCGGTAGTCTGAATTATTTGTATTTACCATGCATTCTATGTATATATGTATGTGTTTACAATCCTAAGGGATAATCTTAATTATTTCAATAAAGTTGTGTTTTTACCTAAACCTTGTGTCTGAGAGTCGTAACAAACCGTGACAAGAGCAGATCAGCCAAACCATGACACCCTTTCCATAAAATAGTCTTCATATC
Organism: Rhinophrynus dorsalis; assembly: GCA_037306005.1. Lineage (NCBI taxonomy): Eukaryota > Metazoa > Chordata > Amphibia > Anura > Rhinophrynidae > Rhinophrynus > Rhinophrynus dorsalis. The sequence continues at coordinate 7,271,305 of CM074725.1, read as the reverse complement.
CTCTTAAATATGCCCTTTTGTACTGTCCAGGAATTTATGAAATCTCTCAGGCCATGATGGTGAGCACTGAAGGATTTAATGCTTTAGATGGTTAGGGATGGATGCCCTACCTCCAGTGCACAGTTATACCATGATGATTCACAGGGTATTCGCCTAGCCTCCTAGTTATAGAGATCGGGGTGCGTTGGCAGGTAGTTATGCCAGTCCCAGAGTATGAGATTCACCAGAAAGTTTGCTTTCCTTTTGCTCTTTCCCATCCTAGACACATTAGAACTATGGCATGAGAGGTTGGCAAATAAAGCATTTTGAACATATAACATGACTGTAGTAAACTGAATTAACCTCCTTTCAGCCTCCTGTCCTTGAGTTATAGATCTGCAGCAGTTCACTGAAATGAGGTCTTATTTTACTGTCCCAGTTACAGGTATAGTAATGTTTCACATTATGGAGAGTGTTATTTCAGTACTGTCAGAGTTGTAGTACAAGAGTAATTGAATGATAAAGTATCCCCCTCCCGCCCCTTTTACCTAGTGTAACACTGCTCACCTCAGAGCAGCAAAACTGTCTGGATGGATAACAGAGTGGGACAATCTTCATTGATTATAAGGAAAAACCTGAAAAACTTGCCAAGGGGGCAGGGTTTTCCTTGTGCTCATGGCACCCCTACCCCTTTTAACTCCATAAATAACTTTGTAGTATATAAAAGTACCCTGGAACTTTCATCTCATATAGCATTTTTCATACCCAGAGGGGAGCTCAGTAAATCAATGTACTGACCAATAGCAATCATTTGACTAAGTGGTTAAACTTGTCAAGGAAACTGGTTCAGCAGCCCTTTTGAACCTGGATATTGAGTCAGCCTTCAAGCGTCTGCCCTTACATTCAGACAGTTTTCAGTTTGGGTGGCACCAATTCCATACAAATCATATGTAGTGCTTATCTATACACTGTGATACGTGTTCTGTCCAGTTTCAATCATTTGCCCAAATGTTAGAATTTGTCAGGGCAGCTAGTCCAGGAGCGAAACTTGACATTTAAAAAGATTTCCCACTTTTTTCCCTTACATTCATCCAGTTTTCAAGTTATGGGGAAAAGACTAATTTTACTATATCAACAGCAATACTTTGATTCAAGTTACTACTTACCCTTTCATAGACTGCAAGTGAATTAGCTTGACATTATCTGTTCTTCATAAAACCATGCTGGCTTCTATTAATAATGTTGTTGGTCATCACATAGTCCTGAATACTATCAGTTAGTAATCCTTCTAGTATCTTACCCACTATGGAAGTCACATAGTACTGAATACTGTCAGTTAGTAACCCATCTAGTATCTTACCCACTATGGAAGTCACATAGTTCTGAATACTATCAGTTAGTAACCCTTCTAGTATCTTACCCACTGTGGAAGTCACATAGTTCTGAATACTATCAGTTAGTAACCCTTCTAGTATCTTACCCACTTTGGAAGTCACATAGTTCTAAATAGTGTCAGTTAGTAACCCTTCTAGTATCTTACCCACTATGGAAGTCACATAGTTCTGAATAGTGTCAGTTAATAACCCTTCTAGTATCTTACCCACTATGGAAGTCACATAGTTCTGAATAGTGTCAGTCAGTAACCCTTCTAGTATCTTACCCACTGTGGAAGTCACATAGTTCTGAATAGTGTCAGTTAATAACCCTTCTAGTATCTTACCCACTATGGAAGTCACATAGTTCTGAATACTGTCAGTTAGTAACCCTTCTAGTATCTTACCCACTGTGGAAGTCACATAGTTCTGAATAGTGTCAGTTAATAACCCTTCTAGTATCTTACCCACTATGGAAGTCACATAGTTCTGAATACTGTCAGTTAGTAACCCTTCTAGTATCTTACCCACTGTGGAAGTCACATAGTTCTGAATAGTGTCAGTTAGTAACCCTTCTAGTATCTTACCCACTAAGGAAGTCACATAGTTCTGAATAGTGTCAGTTAATAACCCTTCTAGTATCTTACCCACTATGGAAGTCACATAGTTCTGAATACTGTCAGTTAGTAACCCTTCTAGTATCTTACCCACTTTGGAAGTCATATAGTTCTGAATAGTGTCAGTTAGTAACCCTTCTAGTATCTTACCCACTGTGGAAGTCACATAGTTCTGAATACTGTCAGTTAGTAACCCTTCTAGTATCTTACCCACTATGGAAGTCATATAGTTCTGAATAGTGTCAGTTAGTAACCCTTCTAGTATCTTACCCACTGTGGAAGTCACATAGTTCTGAATACTGTCAGTTATTAACTGTTCTAGTATCTTACCCACTATGGAAGTCACATAGTTCTGAATACTGTTGGTTAATAACCCTTCTAGTATCTTACCCACTATGGAAGTCACATAGTTCTGAATACTGTTGGTTAATAACCCTTCTAGTATCTTACCCACTATGGAAGTCACATAGTTCTGAATACTGTCAGTTAGTAACCCTTCTAGTATCTTACCCACTGTACAAGTCAAGCTCACAGGTCTATAATTTCCTGGTATGGATCTTGCTCCCTTTTTAAACAATGGAACTACATCAGCTTTCCTCCAGTCACATGGCACTATTCCTGATGAAAGTGAATCAATAAAGTATTAATTATAATGGTCTTGCAATTACTAAACTAAGTTTCTTAAGTACCCTTGGGTGTATACCGTCCGGTCCAGGTGCTTTATTCATCATAACATTTTACAGTCCCTTTTGTATCTTATCCTCTGTAAATCATATATATTACGGAGGGCATTCCAGGGTTATCCCTGTTTACCAAAAGCCTACCATTGTAGATTTCATTGTATGTACAGTTGAAAATAATTTATTCAAGCAATTGGCTTATTTTTTAAGTAATTCATCTTTCTCAGTCTTAATCTATTTGCATTTAGACATTTGTAGCAATATTTAGGATTTTTTTTGCTATTTTTTGCAGTGCTTTTCTGAGTTTTTATTTTATCTAGCCTAATTGCTTGTTGACAGATTATATTGCATTCTTGATTTTGTTTAAATAATGCATCTGACTTTTCTGACTTAAACAGTTTAAAAGCCTGCTTCTTATTCCTTATTTCCCTGCAAAACTTTTTCTTTTATTAAGCCTCATTGGTCTTAATATGTTCCTCTTGTATTTATTTCCCAATGGTGTATATGGGTGCTTATCAAAAATAATACAATTGGTAGGGTTCAGAAATGTACCTCTAATGAATGTCCTTTGAGGAAATCATCTTCTTTGACTTAAATTAAGAAAATGTGTGACTTCTAGCACAATCAATTGCTACTGCATGTAAAAAAAATATTTTTATTTTATATCCTAGTTTTCAGCCATTTTCCAGAGGATAATGAAGAGAAAGTGAATGGAATTATCAATCAACACGCAACTTTAAACTGCAACTTCTCAATTCCAGAGGAATGGGAGCAAAAGGTGCAAGTCAAGTGGTTCAACAATTTCACAAACAAGATCTTGGAGTGCATGGTGGAGGAAGGAAAGGCTCCTGCCTGTCAGAGGAACGCATCTTACTCCTCAAGGACTCGACTCTCATCTGGAGTCTTGGGAGGAGATGCCTCTCTAGAAATCTCCAAACTCCGCACGTTGGACAGCGGGTCGTACCAGTGCTGGGTGATATTTTCCAACATGTACAAAAGGCAAGACTCCAGGCTTCACGTGCAAGGTAAGCAGGACTGGATTAATCCGCTGATGGCCCCAGGGCAGAGTCTAAAGAATGATGAAAACCTATAAAGAAAAAACTTACATTGTAAGGACGTTCCTGCTGAGTACAACGATAACAATAAGCACAATAACTGGATATGTTTAACCCTTTGAGTGCCAGAGGAGTATGTAATGCACTGCAAAGCATTGCGTATCCCAGTGACACTCAAAGGGTTAATGGAAAAGTTATTACAGTTAAAAAATTTTTTTTTCTTTTACGTTAACATCTGATGTACAAATGGTTCACTTAATGACCAAACAATTCTTATATTGCTGTATATGGGGGAGGGGAGTCACTGACCACTGTTCCCAGCAATGTGAGTGCCTTGTTATACTCAGCAGATGCAGCCCTATGATATATGTTTGTGATACATTTTCCTTCCTGCTTGGAAGTCCTTGATTTGGTAATCAGTCTACATGTATATAATTCCTCCTAATGTAAAGCACATCGGATATGAAAAGGAAAACAATACAGCTTAAAGCTCAGTCTTGTACGAATTCATTGCTGTTACAAGGACAGGGGAGGGTAGAAATGTTATGACGTGTCCCCTGTGTTTCTCATCTCACCTCCTGCAAGACAATAGGGAAGACTCAGTAAAATCAGAAAAACTTTGAGGCAACCCCCCCACTTCTTCTCCTTTCAGCCTTAGTGTCTTCATTTTATATCAGGGTTTTTTTGGTTTTGTTTTTTGTCCCATCCTCTTCCTTTTCTAGTGGTTTATACACATTTCTATTTCTTACTACTAGAAACACATATCTCCTTACGCTTCCCGTTGTTGGACACAGACATTTTCCCTTCTCATAATCTGTTCCGCTGATCATTGATTTGTTTGAAATTCTACTAATTGTGGTCTCTGGTGTGAAATTACAGCTATGTCTTACTGCTTCCATGAAACTTTATTTATTTTATCATATTTACATATTGCATTGTATTGTTCCATTTTTCTTTGAAAGATCAATAAAGTAAAAAAAAAAAAAAACTCAGATAAACTCTCTAGTGCCTATGTTAGTCTATGGACCCTATGCTTTAAGGTTTCTCCAAATTGAAAAAAATAGGCTAAATAGAGTATCATAGGGACTAGAGAGTTTATCTCACTGTAGTTTATCACAGTTTAGTGCATCTTCCCAATGAAGATGGTGGTGTCACACTCTTTCCTGTGGCTGTTGGGGGACGGACGGACTTCACAGCAGCCAATTTGAATTACCAGCTTCCTCTCTGGAGCTCACAGCACCATCTCTGGTGAGGAGAAGCTCTAGGAGATATGGACCCTGAGGTCTGTTAGTTTAAATAAGACTGGTACTGCCAGAGGTGGGACTGGAGGTGTAAACTTCATTCCTATTGGCTGCACAAGTGGTTGTGACATAACATCGGCCAATAGGAATCATCAGCTGCCTCCCTGGAGCTCACAGCAGCTCTGATGAGGAGAAGCCCAGGGAGATCTGGACACTGAGGTCTGTAAGTTTATATAGTAATAATACTACTAGAGGTGTAAGCCTCCTTCATCATAACATCAGCCAATAGGAATCATCAGCTGCCTCACAGGAGCATACAGCACCAGCTCTGGTGGGAAACACCTGCTATGCAGTTGTCCTGTCCCTGAATTGCAGCACTTTTATACATAGGGCCCAGCTGATACAGGTTCTCATTTGCAGACACGTGGGGCTTATTCAGGAAAGTAAAGACCACCAGATCTGGGTTAAAGAACTGCACTATATGGGGTAGATAAACATTCCCCAAATTCCCATTGATTTAAAGTGGACCTGTCACAGAAAAAATAGCTTCAGTTCATTTTACAGAGATGTAAAATCTGCCCGTACATGGTGCTGCCCATTCTCCTGTAACGCACATCGCTTTAGATAAATGAACCTTTACGTGTTGGTGGAAGTCTGGCACTTTATGGTAATTCCCACCACAATATGCTAATTAGTTACATTCCAGGCCAATCATACCCCTCTCTGTGCTATTAGACACCCCCCCACTGTGTGGGCTCCACCTAGATTTATTTATATCACAGTGTGTGGTCATATTGGCCCAGCTCAGTGACTAATTAGCATAAAGTGCCAAACTGTGCCACCAAGAAATAAAGGTTAATTTCTCCCTATTTATATTACAAGTAAATGGCCAGTACAATAAATAGGCAGATTTCACTTCTCTCTAACCCCTGGTTTACTAGAGACATCTCCAATACATTGGAAAGCAGTCATTGTAATTGTCTGCAGCATAAGAGGGGTTCAAAGGAACCAACTTATTTTAGGGTGACATCCCCTTTAAATGGAGCTTTTTAACCCCTTGCATGCTAGAGAGGATTGCAGTGTATTGAGACGTAAGGTGCTGGAGTCCTCTACAGGTTTGAAGGGGTTAAACCAAGCCTCATTTAAATCAAATTGAAGTTTAATTTGTCCCCTATGCCGTATAGTTTCTGTGCCCCAGAATTTCTCCTCTTCAGTCTCATGAATATGTCCCAGAGAGATAACCTTGATGTCTTCCCCAGGTGGATGGAAGGAGTCTGCGGCTGATTCGTCTCATGTCATGGGGTCCCAGGGTGCTGTGAAGTCCGTATCTTCGCGGGACTTTACCCTGCTGAGCGGCTGGCTCGTCGCTCTCCTGTTGGCCATGATCCTGATAGGTCATAAATTCTTTGTAAGAGACAGGAAATACAAATACATATTCCACATCTAATTCACAGACATTGACTTGTTCCCATGGACAGGGCGTGGCTCCAAAAGACTATTCTAGAAGAATTCCTGGACAACAAGGATGGCGCCCCCAAGAGACTATGTGGGAAATACAGAACTTCACCAGCAGGGACTGCTGCCATCGTCTCCAGCCCACGTGACTGCACTTCAGGGTGTGAACTAGAGGACAAGACTGCTTTAGTGCAGGCAACCGCACTCACTGCACCAGACTTATAGGACAAGTAGCATTTCCTAATAATGACACCCTCTTAACTTACTATGAGCAGAAATTCCTATTGGCCCTGATGAAGTTTGCCCTTGCTCCATGGTTCAATAGATAACAACTGCAATCAGTCCTGGATGTTAGGTCCATGGAGGAGGACAACACAGGATCTCAGGACACAAACTCTGACCACTGACAATTGCAATGTTAACCCTTTCAGTACCAGAAGGGAGTGCAATGTATTGCTATGTTGTGCACCCCTCTGATTCTTAAACAGTTAAACAAGTAGTTAATTTTTATGAAAAATCATATATTGTAGGGATTATACTGCTGAGTAAAGCTGGTTCCCTGCTGCACAGCAACATATATTTTATTATGGTTTATTTGCCCTCTAGTGGTCAGATTCCAATTAGTTATTCTATTACATTATATGAGAGGGGAGAGTCACTGACAGTTTTCTATAGAAGGAAGTAATCACACTGTAATTCACTTCCTGATCATTTGAACTGATATAACTTTTGAGTAAAACAACTGACAGTGCTGGGAGTTCCCTTGTTTGACTCAGCATTAAAATAACTTTTTCATTAAAAATGTTTACTGCTCCTTTAAATAGACTCTTGCACTCTGCCTGCTTCATTTTGAAAAAGAAAACTGCCAGCAGCTATGATGTCCGCCCCCAGAGACCTGACACCAAGGACTGATTGGAGATGTTATCTCTTAAACAAAGTCATAAGGGCTATAAGTATTTTAAGGCCATAGTAAATGAAGTGGGGCTTTTATTAAGAGATGCTACTTTTGCTTTAAGACTTTAATGTTAGGAAACCCCAAATGGATCCCTTATAACACACACACACAATGAAACGGTACACACTTACATCACTATCCCCTGTGTATTGTTAATATGTATCACTAAATAAGGTGCAACACCCTGAAACTGTCCCACTGCCTTCCCCTTGGCACGGACAACGGTAACGGGAGAATGGTCAGAGCAGGCAGCTTAGTAAATCAGGGTCAGGGAAATGTAGACGTAAGAGATCAGTTCCAGAGCTTATTACACAGCAGAGTCCTATTCGTTCCTCCAGTATTGAGGCCAGATCGCTGTGAATGTATCCGGAGACCAAGGATTTACTGTCACCGGGTGAAGCACGCACTGGCGCTAACCTCCTTACCATGCACCAAGTTCAATAAACTGGCTAATGAGGGGGTATAGAAACTGGTAAATAAACCAGGCAAATTAGTATATAAACTGGACATTACTGTAACATATAAACTGGTAAATAAACTAGCCAAATTAGGATATAAACTGGACATTACTGTAACATATAAACTGGTAAATAAACTAGCCAAATTAGGATATAAACTGGACATTACTGTAACATATAAACTGGTAAATAAACTAGCCAAATTAGGATATAAACTGGACATTACAGCAAAGTACAAACTGGGCATTACAGTACATGAACTGGTAAATTAACTGGACAAATCAATATATAGACAGGACATCACATCAATATATAAATTGGCTAATAAATTGGCCACATTAATCTAGAAACTGGACACTATGGCAATATATAAAATGGACATTACAACAATATATGAATTAATAAATAAACTGACCAAATTCTATATAAAATGGTAAATATACCAGCCAAACTGTTAAACAAATTGCAGTAATATACTAACTGGTATATAAACTGGATATTACAGTAATATACTAACTGTTATATAAACTGGACATTGCAGTCACATACAAACTGTTATATAAACTGGATATTACAGTAATATACTAACTGGTATATAAAATGGATATTGCTGTAATATACAAACTGGTATATAAACTGGATATTGCAGTAATATACAAACTGGTATATAAACTGGACATTGCAGTCACATACAAACTGGTATATAAACTGGACATTGCAGTAATATACAAACTGGTATATAAACTGGATATTACAGTAATATACAAACTGCTATATAAACTGGACATTGCAGTAATATACTAAATGGTATATAAACGTGACATTGCAGTCACATACAAACTGGTATATAAACTGGATATTACAATAATATACTAACTGGTATATAAAATGTATATTGCTGTAATATACAAACTGGTATATAAACTGGATATTGCAGTAATATACAAACTGGTATATAAACTGGACATTGCAGTAATATACAAACTGGTATATAAAATGGATATTGCAGTAATATACTAGCTGGTATATAAACTGGACATTGCAGTCACATAAAAACTGGTATATAAACTGGACATTGCAGTAATATACAAACTGGTATATAAACTGGACATTGCAGTAATATACACACTAGTATATAAACTGGACATTGCAGTCACATACAAACTGGTATATAAACTGGACATTGCAGTAATATACAAACGGGTATATAAACTGGACATTGTAGTCACATACAAACTGGTATTTAAACTGGACATTGCAGTAATATACACACTAGTATATAAACTGGACATTGCAGTCACATACAAACTGGTATATATACTGGACATTGCAGTCACATACAAACTGGTATATAAACTGGACATTGCAGTAATATACAAACTGGTATATATACTGGACATTGCAGTCACATACAAACTGGTATATAAACTGGATATTGCAGTAATATACTAACTGGTATATAAAATGGATACTGCAGTAATATACAAACTGGTATATAAACTGGACATTGCAGTCACATAAAATCTGGTATATAAACTGGACATTGCAGTAATATACACACTAGTCTATAAATTGGACATGGCAGTCACATACAAACTGGTATTTAAACTAGATATTGCAGTAATATACAAACTGGTATATAAACTCGACATTGCAGTCACATACAAACTGGTATTTAAACTGGACATTGCAGTCACATACAAACTGGTATATAAACTAGATATTGCAGTAATATACTAACTGGTATATAAACTAGATATTGCAGTAATATACTAACTGGTATATAAACTGGACATTGCAGTAATATACACACTAGTATATAAACTGGACATTGCAGTAATATACAAACTGGTATATAAACTGAATATTGCAGTCACATACAAACTGGTATATAAACTGGACATTGCAGTAATATACACACTAGTATATAAACTGGACATTGCAGTCACATTCAAACTGGTATATAAACTAGATATTGCAGTAATATACTAACTGGTATGTAAACTGGACATTGCAGTAATACACAAACTGGTATATAAACTGGACATTGCAATCACATACAAACTGGTATTTAAATTGGACATTGCAGTAATATACAAACTAGTATATAAACTGGACATTGCAGTCACATTCAAACTGGTATATAAACTGGACATTGCAGTAATATACAAACCGGTATATAAACTGGACATTGCAGTCACATACAAACTGGTATATAAACTGGACATTGCAGTAATATACACGCTAGTATATAAACTGGACATTGCAGTCTCATACAAACTGGTATATAAACTAGATATTGCAGTAATATACTAACTGGTATATAAACTGGACATTGCAGTAATATACACACTAGTATATAAACTGGACATTGCAGTAATATACAAACTGGTATATAAACTGAATATTGCAGTCACATACAAACTGTTATATAAACTGGACATTGCAGTAATATACACACTAGTATATAAACTGGACATTGCAGTCACATTCAAACTGGTATATAAACTGGACATTGCAGTAATATACAAACTGGTATATAAACTGGACATTGCAGTAATACACTAACTGGTATATAAACTTGATATTGCAGTCACATTCAAACTGGTATATAAACTGGGCATTGCAGTGACATACAAACTGGTATATAAACTGGACATTGCAGTAATATACACGCTAGTATATAAACTGGATATTGCAGTCTCATACAAACTGGTATATAAACTAGATATTGCAGTAATATACTAACTGGTATGTAAACTGGACATTGCAGTCACATACAAACTGGTATATAAACTGGACATTGCAGTAATATACAAACTGGTATATAAACTGGACATTGCAGTAATATACACGCTAGTATATAAACTGGACATTGCAGTCTCATACAAACTGGTATATAAACTGGACATTGCAGTAATATACACGCTAGTATATAAATTGGACATTGCAGTCTCATACAAACTGGTATATAAACTGGACATTGCAGTAATATACTAATTGGTATA